>JBCNJP010002131.1:0-69759 GCA_039602395.1 Deinandra increscens subsp. villosa | reverse complement strand
CAATCAACAACCAATTTTTAATGTCACGCCATAACGCATTAAAAACTGGGCAACGACTAAAAACATGCAGCGAGGTTTCGAAGTTGCTATCACAAAGAACACACCCCAAGTCGCGAATTGGAATGTCTTTCTCTATGAGATTACTTCTAACCGGAAGTCTATTCAAGAGTAATCTCCAAATGCATATGTTTATCTTCTTTGGTATCCATTTGTTCCATCTAGTAGATAAAGGTAACGACGGCAACTTGTGGTCATCAATCCTGTGTCGCACATTCTTGACAATGAAATCTGACTCTCCATCAAGATTCCACTGCCAAGAGTCATCATCAACTCCCAAAGACTGATTATTCAACAATGCACACAGCCTATCAAACTGAACAGATTCTATACCGCCTCTTAAAGGCCTTCTCCACATCCAACAGCCCGTACCACCTAGCCTCTCCATAATACAACATTCTTTTTTCATTTCCAAAGCGAACAGCCTGGGGAATTGATATGCCAAGCTCAACTCCCCCAGCCATATATCAGTCCAGAAAGCCGTTGAATCGCCCCTTCCAATCACTTTTTTAAAAGACGACGAAGGAATAATATCATTATCATGTAAATAATTTGAGGACTTACAAATGAACTTCCAAACACCACCACTGCTATAAGGCCTAGCTGAGAGCGGGTCTATATGAAAAATAGATTCAATGATGTTTACCCATACTTGATCTTTGTTAGACACCAACCTCCACTTCCATTTTAGCAAGAGAGCTTGGTTTAAAGCATCAAGACTACCAATACCAAGGCCACCTTTTTTCTTGCTAGCAAGAATAATATCCCATTTCACCCAATGCATACGTCTTTTAAGATCATCACTACCCCAAAAAAATTTGGCTCTTAAACCTTCAAGAATAATATCAACTTGTTTAGGAATTCTAAAAATAGAGAGGAAATATGTAGATAACGAACCCAACACGGATGAAACAAGAGTCATTCTCCCGCCAATAGAAAGAAGATTAGCTTTCCATTTAGATAGCCGAGACTTGAACTTATTAATAATAGGCTCCCACGCTTTAATAGACCTCATATTATCACCAACCGGAACACCCAAATAGACAAACGGAGTTGAACCAACCTTACATCCAGAAACCGACGCCAAGTTGGCCACCCTAGCAGCCGGAATACCCCATCCAAACAAGTTCGATTTGGCACTATTAATTTGAAGCCCCGACCACTCTTTGAAGATGTTAAGAATATTAAAAATAGCCTCCAAGTTACTTTGCGACCACTCACCAATAAAGATGACATCATCCGCATAGAATAAATGGGATAAAGCCACCTTATTACGCCCTACTAACATAGGTTTAAACCTCCCACCCTTAACCTCCTCGTTGATGAGGTAGTTAAGGCCCTCCATCGCCAATATGAAAAGAAAAGGAGATAACGGGTCTCCTTGACGAAGACCTCTTTCAACCTTGAACTCTTTAGTAGGGCTACCGTTGATAAGAACCGAAGAGGTAGCCGAATCCAAACAAGCTTTGATCAAACTAACCCATTTCGCACTAAAACCCATCATAATAAACACATGAAAAAGAAAATCCCATTGAAGCGAATCAAAAGCCTTTGCAAAGTCAACTTTGAACATAAGCATTTTCTTTTTCTTAACTTTAGCCCAAGCTACCACCTCATTCAACACTAAAGGACCATCAAGAATTTGTCTTCCGCCTATGAAAGCCGATTGAATTGGGTTCACCAACTTATCTACCACCGTCGAAAGTCTATTGGCTAAGAGTTTTGCAATTATTTTGTATTGCACATTTATTAGACTAATCGGCCTATAATCCGATATAAGACAAGGATTATCAACTTTCGGAATGAGAGTAATGAAAGAAGTGTTGCAACCTCTAGGAATCTTAGCCGTCTCAAAAAATTCTCCAACAAACGCCATAATA
Organism: Deinandra increscens subsp. villosa; assembly: GCA_039602395.1. Taxonomy (NCBI): domain Eukaryota; kingdom Viridiplantae; phylum Streptophyta; class Magnoliopsida; order Asterales; family Asteraceae; genus Deinandra; species Deinandra increscens. The sequence continues at coordinate 67,822 of JBCNJP010002131.1, read as the reverse complement.
TCATCTTGCAATTTAGGCCAATAATGCTTGATGAAAGCAAACGAAAAGCCATCAGGCCCAGGCGCCTTAGAACCACCACAAGACCAAATAACATCTCTAACATCTCCAATCGAAGGTCTCCTAGTCAACCAATCTAAACCGCTGTTTCCACTAGGTGTACCAAGCTGCGGTAACAGCAGCATCGGAAGAGGATGGGTACGAGCAGAACTATGTTTGAATCGGGTAGAATGATAGTTGTAAAAAGCTTCCTTAATCTCCACCGGGTCCTCTATCCAAACCCCATTAAGTTTGACCCCTCGAATCGAGAGAAGGCGACGTCTCCTACGAAGATAACAATGGAAAAATTTGGTGTTCTCATCTCCCTCCATTGCCCATTTTTGTTTTATTTTTTGAGCCAACTCTCTATTGTTATCAAGATCAATCTTATTCAAATCATGTATAATACCCATCTTTTCACCATTTAACTCCGCCACATTGGTACCATTTTCCATGTCTAGTTCAATCTCTTCTAGCCTCGATTTTAGACCATCAACTATTTTAGAATCTTCAGCCTTCCTCTTTAAGTTCCAAGACCGAAGCACCCCTTTAACCACCTTGAGGCGTTCTTTGAATCTGACCATGGAGTTGGAATGTGGACAGACCTCAGAATCACGCCAAGCACCATCAACCACAGCATCAAAATCTTTTAACATTAGCCAATAGTTAAAAAATTTAAAAGGAGTAGGACCGAAATCATTTTTTTTTAACCGAAGCAATATCGGTCTATGATCTGCCACTTTATTGGGAAGAACAAGCGCCTCCAAATTACCCAGCCGATCAACACACGAGTAAGAGACAAGGAACCTATCTATTTTACTTTGTTGACATCCGTTAGAACTAACTCTAGTGAACTTGAAACCACCAAGTTTTATGTCTTCGAGACCATGATCATCTATAAACTCGTTAAAGTCATCCGCTTCTCTATCACTGAAATTGACACCCAACCTTTCCGATTCAAAACGAGAAACATTAAAATCACCAAACACTATGTAATCTCCCGGGTGATACCTCATGAATAAACCAATAAACGACCACAGATTCTTTTTATCTCTACAACTTTGAGGAGCGTAAACAATAACCATATAGCACTCCACCTCTTGAGCCAACCACTTGCCTTTCACAACGACACAATTATCAAAAACAAAAGACTCTTCTTTACAGAACGAAACCGGATCCCACACCGCCAAAATACCACCCGAACGACCATTAGAACTACCATAACACCAATCAAAATTTGTATTACCCCATAATAACCTCACAAGACCGACATCTACAACATCCAAATGAGTCTCTTGAATACCCAAAAATTGAACCTCAAACTTGTTACAAATAGAAACAATCTCCTTCCTCTTCCGAACCGCCCCCAGCCCACACGAATTAATAGAAACTATATTCATTTATTAATCGATGATTCACTCATCCGATCAATAAATTTTGCTAAATCCTTTTTCGACCCCTCCATGTCTAAACCGTGCGCCTCCCCTAAAGCAATATAACTATCAAAGGCTTCCATCAAGGAGATATTATTAAATCTCCCAGCACCATCACGATTCAGAGAAGAGAACTTCTTATGTGTTTCCACATTCGGTTCAGTAATGTTTTGAACATTACCCATAGGTGCCACAGATTCCACATCATTAATATTATCTTCATTGACCTTTTCCTCCAATATTTTATTCTCAAAGTTATTGTCCTTACTTCCCAAATTTATTACATTTTCATCACCCATCTCTATGTCCCCACTGTCAACATTTTCCACCACTTCCACCTCGTTTTCAACACTTTTCTCCTCATGATTGTTTTCATTATTTTCCCCTTCCTTTTCTATATCAAGTATTTTCGAGAATCCAGGGGGCTTAGAGTATGAATCCTCAGCCGAGTTTTCAACAGGGATTGCACCCCCATTTTCAATGATTGTTCGCAACCCAAAAGGATCCGAACTCGCTTCCTTAGCCACTGTTGGAATGACTTTCACCACCCCCTCATTAGCATTGTCATCCTCCAAATCCACTTCCTCTTCTTCTGAGTCGTCATCTTCGTCAACATGATCAAAGGATGGAGACCAAGCATGAGATTCCGTAATCAAAACATCATAAAATTTACCATTGACCTCAACAATTGCTGAATCACGAATGCGCTCAATTTGTTTAGTTAATAAACATACTCTACTAAAAGCTAACGGCTCTTCAATGTCGTCATCACCAAACAAACACTTACCCCATTGACTTGCTACTTGATTAAATGCATTCGTAGACCAAGCAACGAGAGGCAGCCCCCTCACTTCAACCCACACTATCTTTTCATCAATCACAAAATCTTCCGACACATGTTTCATCTCTTGAAATATATCCTTGAAAGCTTTACAACAAGCAAAACGAGAACACACTTCTTTACTCCCACAATCCATCCTCAACCATAATCCACCCAAGTATCTAAACCCCACATCTGTAAAACCCTCCTCATGAGCCAAAATGAACACCTTAGACATCACACGAGGGTCTCTAACTTTCAATAAAAGTGAATTTGAAAAGTTATTCATCGTTACCTGATCTTCTGGGGAGATCTTAACCACATTGTTACCAGATTCATCGGGTTTGCCCAGTGTCGGTTTTGGCATCGAACCTTCAGTGATAGCCCTAGCAAATGATAAAGGTTTAACAGCAGCCTCCTTATTGCCATCATTAGCCACCTTTTCATTCTGAAGATTAGAATTCTCCTTCGAAAAATTAGCAGATGGGTTATCAGCCCTATTCTCTTTAATACTAGCAGTACTTCCACGTGAAAATCTCGCCTTATCAGCGAAGAGATGGAACGCACCTATCCATAACGATCTCACAGCCATAATTAGTTCTTCCACGTTAGACCCTTTCTTGAAACGAATGAATGCGAATCGTTTGCCCTTACTAGTTAACCTAGCAGGCATGAAAACATCAACCACTCTTCCCACACGTTCACATCGATCTCTCAACCCTTTTCTCGTCGCATTAGGAGGAAAATTGGTTATGAAAATTGTTGTAGACCATCTATCTGCATCGTTCCATGTTGTCTCAGTCACCGATCTAACAAAAGGTTTCTGTCCTGCTCCTTTGAAACGATCTCCCACCTTAGTCCATGGACGCCTGTTATTATCTTCAGCATGATAAAAGCCAGAATATCCCATCTCACCGGAGTGAAAAGAACGAACGAAACAACTTGTGTCTTAGAGGCTAATAACAGGATTAAAACCGATACGTAATTGTAGGGCTGTTAATCAGGGTACTACAAAAACAATCAATTAAATCCCAAAACTAGCAACCAGAGACAAGTAATCTGCTACTCTTGAAGGATCTAGGGAGCTAAAAAAGAGGTTAAGATCAACACACAGGTGTAGGGCTGTTAATCAGGGTACTACACCAAAGATCAATCGAAACCCTAGATTAGCAACCAGATGACAAGAAGGAGCAGATCGCCATTTCTAGTAAACGTGTTTCCATAAATACTGGTTATATTTCGAGCGGGTTGGATAAATAATATTGTTGTCTTAGGTTGGGTCCGTTTAAAATGCATTGAATATATATTTATATATATATGACAAAAAGAAATATATATAGTTTACTAATAGTTGATTTATTAATAAGTCCTAGTCTCAACTTGGTTTATATAAAATCTATTTTACTAAAGTTATAAATATAATAAATAGATTTGAGACACATTTTAATATAATAAAAATTCGTAAATGTTTTTATACAAATAAAATTAAACTATGAATATAAATTTCACTATAGCAAATATGATTTAGGATTAACGCACGAGGTGCTTATATTTGAGGAGTGTATATAAGATTAGTGAAATATATTTTTCTTTATAAATTATGGTTAACCCGAATGCTCGACTAGTTCAAAATAACGACATAAAAACAATAACGAACGATTACTCACTTAAAGCAAGCAAGGAGAAGGAATGTAGTAGGAGAATGTTGAATCCACTCGTGAGTCTTCAAAAGGTAGATAATTTCTTTCTGTCGTGGAATTTGGAATGAGAAATGGGTATATCTTTGTGAGCGTTTTTGAGAGTAAGAAATTAGTTTCGGTGTGTTTATTTTTGGTTCAAGCATGTCGTATTTATACATAAGATCTTAGCCTTTGGTAATCCTTGGTAACACTTGGTATCACTTGGTAACACTTGGTAACACTTTGTAATCCTTGGTAACACTTGGTAGATCTTGTAATCATTGGTAGATCTTGGTAATCCTTGGTAATCCTTTGGTAATCCTTGGTAGATCTTGTAATCATTGGTAGATCTTTGGTATAAGTTTAATATTTGAAATGGTTTATTTATAAAAATAATCGATGGATATATTTATAAAACTATATATAGAGGAAGGATAAAATGAAAACTTCTCCGAGTTTGGAAAACCGTGAAAACCAAGCAAAAAAATTCGATTTTTGTTCTGATTTTTTTTATGGTGATTCTCTAAGTTAAAAAGACCCCCTTTATGCAAAAAAATAAAAAAAAACGCCTAGTCAAATTTTTTTTAAAAAGTATTTTATAACTGAGGTTACATATGTAACAGTACCCTGTTACATATGTAACCTCAGTTATAAAATATTTTTTTAAAAAAATTTGACTAGGCGTTTTTTTTTATTTTTTTTTCATAAAGGGGGTCTTTTTAACTTAGAGAATCACCATAAAAAAAATCGGAACAAAAATCGAATTTTTTAGCTTGGTTTTCACGGTTTTTCAAACTCGGAGAGGTTTTCATTATATCCCTCCCCACTATATATATATATATATATATATATATATATATATATATATATATAGGGAGAGGATCATTTGAGAACCAATTTGGTTTGAGAACTAAAAAGAACTAATTTGAGCCACATGTTTATTACATGTATCCTCCCTCCCATGAATTGTAGTGGTCCCCCCTGAAATTTGTGGTTGAGATTTAGTTCTCAAAAGTTCTCAAAATAAAAAGTTCTCATTTGAACCTAACCCTATATATATATATATATATATATATATATATATATATATATTTTAATCTTTAGCATTTTTACAACTAATGTTTAGCGTTGGAGTTATCAAATAATATCACCATTGGTTTCGTGTTTGGTTGACTCGGGTATGACCTTAACATGCATAACATATATATAAATATACATATATTATATATAAAATGAAACGAGAGTCAAAAAAGAATTTCATGATTTTTGCTTGAATATAGATTGAAATTACATGGATAATTAGAAATGGATCAGGTTGAATATTTGGAAAATTGGCGAATGTTACAGTTTAAACCAAAGCATAATTGTTTTAAAGGCTCAGACCAACCCGATCATCATAGTCATAATAGCTCCAATTGGATAGGAGGCTAAGATCCGGGAAATGACTGAGATAAACAAAAAGTCCAAGCTTTTTAGTCACGCAAACGCCACAACCAAAAAAATAATAATTAAACATCATAACATTAATAACCATCACAGTCTAAACAAAGAAATCTGTCAACAACATCTCCAAACATTAGAAACCCAAACTGAAATAATAATCCGAACAGGAGCCAAAAAGAACAATCAAAGCAGCAACCCAACAGCCGGATTCATACCCTAAAATCAACAGTAAACAAATATACATTTACGGTTGTACAAAAACCTAAAATCAAGAACAAAGCTATAAAACAAGTTACCCAATTGAATCCTCAAATAATTACTGAACTTTACAAATCCATGAGACCAATCAAAGTAATAAACTGATACAAATACATGTTTAGAAATTTAAAAAAATGCTATGGAAGTTGATGTGTAGGATCCGATATTCGCTCAGATCTAAGCTATGCGCTTAACGCCACACTAGAGACCCAAAACATCATAGCCTCCAAAAAACAAAACCAAATTAGAAGATGAGATAGGATTTCAGACGACGATTAGCTCAGATCTGAACTCTGGCTACAATGAACGCCACACCGAAGACCAAAAACATCACAGCCTCCAAGAAACAAAATGAAATTAGAAGATGAGATCGAAAACCATTAACAAACGACAACCACTAAACCGATAACGGCAATCTCAACGTCACCAAAGCAACAACCGAAGAAGTTAAAGAATCACATCGTTAGCGAGCATATGACATCGCCGACCACCAGTGAGCGAAGCAAACACAAGATACCGATAACCCCAAACGTTTGTTCAGGCAGTCAAACCTCATCTAAGCTACCATGTTAACCGGTGTCCACCAAAAGACCAAAAAGTTACGATGACACACGGTAACAAAGATCGGAACATAAGCATCACAATATCTGTCAATCAAGAACATGCGAGTTTATTGGCCAAGGCCGAAAAGATGAGAGAGCGAGAGTGAGAGAGAGAGAGAAGTAACAACTATTAACTGTGAGAGAGAGAAAACCACCGGCCCTTAAATTAGATCTTTGGCATCCCCACGCAAACACATGTTTTTTACACACATATCACCAAAAAGGCCACGGTAGTAAATGACAAAAATACCCACAATTACTGTAGCATTAGTAATTTAACTTTGTTTAGTTTTAAATAACTGAAAATTCTAATAATATTGATAATAATAATAATAATAATAATAATAATAATAATAATAATAATAATAATAATAATAATAATAATAATAATAATAATAATAATAATAAAATTATATTGATAGTTTTTAAATAGATGAGTGTGAAACCATTAAAAATAACTTTTTTACTTAAAAACACTTAAAATATTTATTTATTTTACAGATTAAGGTGTGATATTAAATAATGTAAAATGGGTGGATGGGTATTATAAAAAATTTGTTTTGTTGATTTTTAATTTTTTTTATTTATTTTTTAAACGTTTATAATTTTTCATATGTCATTAGTTTATAAATTACATCATAAAAACGACTATTTTTATTTTTAAAACTAGTATAGTAATGATAAATAACAAATAATATTTTTTTAAATTATACTAGATATTGATAATGCATTGTCATGAATTTTTCTAAACTATACTGGATTTTTTTATTTTAAAAACTGTATTGAATTTCTAAAAATTAAACTATACAAGATGAGAAAAAATTTTAAAAAATTAAAAGATCTAAATAAATACATGATAAATTTGTTTTACAAAATAGTTAATAACAATCTAATTACCTAAATATAATAATACATCTCTTAAATAGTTTACTTCCACCTTTTCCCATTTTGGTCATAACTACTTTTACCGTTTAGTCCCCTAATATATTTATGTTTACCCCCACATAGGCACATAGACATAGTGTGTATGTTTGGTCAGCAGAGAGGAGATTTGCAGAGATTGCACTTTTCGAGACCTTGCTTCTTGAAGTGGATTAAAAGGACATGGCACCATCCTTCTATCACCCTTTTTATCTTTACACGTCTCTCTCTTTCTCCTCCATTAAACCAAACGCTCCTTTTCCTCTCTGTAGAATGGGCAGATTCCGATGTGCTCTTCGTCGCATTCCGGTAACCACGATGACTTCGGCGATCGATGCTTCAGCCGTCTAAGGTTTGCTTTCAGATCTGTCCCACTGTATGTTTATCTCTCTCTCTCTAGAAATCCTCTTGCTAATGATCGTTGGTTGAGCTCATGGGTTTTTTCTCTCTAATTTTCGCAGCTTCACAAGTTGCGAGACCTCAACTTTGAGCTTCGATATCTCATTCATACGAGCTCGGATTTGGACGTGGTTTGATGCGTTGGAAAGCCCTCACAACGTACTACACAAACCCATTAAATACAGAGGCAACAACCTATGTTATCTGTATTTTATTTTAGTCCAAAGTTGGTGAAAAACTCATTTTCACACTTAGTGAAAAAACTCAATTTCCACTAGTTTTTCTCCCAAAATTCCAACAATTATGATGTTCACTAACTCTGAATGCACAAACTCTTTTCCTACAATGCTATTAATTATTTTGTTGTTCTCGTTCAAGGTAAGGTGTATTCAACACCAATAGACAACCACCAACCGCTTTTCTTAGTGTAAACACTAAACAAAATAAACTGATGCAATAGAGAAATCAAATCCCAAATAAATTTATGTCACACCCCAACCGACGGCGGAATTTACGTCGGGGCATGATGATTGTCCAAATGCTCATGACACTAATTAAAGTCTCAATAATTATTCATTACCAAGTTCCAAGCCTTACAACGGGTTCAACACACATAACATAGCATAACATATAGAGTTTGATTTAATATATCTAGGTCCAAAGCATCTTAGATGTAGCATCAATCAAGTATGGCTCAAACTGCGTTTCCTGTAACATGTATAAAAATAGAGGGAGTGTCAATTAAAAAAATATTGCATAATCAAACCTTGATGACTAGTGTCCGTAACTCGAAAGTTACGCTTAGCTTGAGTTAGGTTTCAATCACCCGAATGCCAAACCGGTCAAATTCAGGTGGGTTGTCAGTCCAATGGAATCCATTATTGTTACCATAGGCTTGTTTGTTAATGATCATGCTAGAATATAGACTTCGAATAGTGACAACATAGTTTAACATATAGCATAGAAATCACACATAGACAGAGAATGAGATCGCATAGTTTGAAAAGAAAAAGAAAGAATGCGTGCTTGAATAATGTATACATGTTACATCCCAAAACTTGAAAAGGAAAAGGGATTATGAGTACTCACATGATTAATAGGTGAAATATGAAAATAGTCCATGCGGTATGGAGATAGCCTATCGGTGTCCTAAATTATAAAAAGACACCTTAAGGTTTAATGATATGGGTCAAATATCTAAGTCAACCATTTAGACTAGTCGAGTCTAGTTAAATTAACTCGTTTAACCATTGGTGATAATTATTTGTTTTGATAAATGTATATTTATTCTACAAAATAGATATAAGTGTATTTGAATATTCAAGTAAACGTGTTTCCATAAATACTGGTTATATTTCGAGCGGGTTGGATAAATAATATTGTTGTCTTAGGTTGGGTCCGTTTAAAATGCATTGAATATATATTTATATATATATGACAAAAAGAAATATATATAGTTTACTAATAGTTGATTTATTAATAAGTCCTAGTCTCAACTTGGTTTATATAAAATCTATTTTACTAAAGTTATAAATATAATAAATAGATTTGAGACACATTTTAATATAATAAAAATTCGTAAATGTTTTTATACAAATAAAATTAAACTATGAATATAAATTTCACTATAGCAAATATGATTTAGGATTAACGCACGAGGTGCTTATATTTGAGGAGTGTATATAAGATTAGTGAAATATATTTTTCTTTATAAATTATGGTTAACCCGAATGCTCGACTAGTTCAAAATAACGACATAAAAACAATAACGAACGATTACTCACTTAAAGCAAGCAAGGAGAAGGAATGTAGTAGGAGAATGTTGAATCCACTCGTGAGTCTTCAAAAGGTAGATAATTTCTTTCTGTCGTGGAATTTGGAATGAGAAATGGGTATATCTTTGTGAGCGTTTTTGAGAGTAAGAAATGAGTTTCGGTGTGTTTATTTTTGGTTCAAGCATGTCGTATTTATACATAAGATCTTAGCCTTTGGTAATCCTTGGTAACACTTGGTATCACTTGGTAACACTTGGTAACACTTTGTAATCCTTGGTAACACTTGGTAGATCTTGTAATCATTGGTAGATCTTGGTAATCCTTGGTAATCCTTTGGTAATCCTTGGTAGATCTTGTAATCATTGGTAGATCTTTGGTATAAGTTTAATATTTGAAATGGTTTATTTATAAAAATAATCGATGGATATATTTATAAAACTATATATAGAGGAAGGATAAAATGAAAACTTCTCCGAGTTTGGAAAACCGTGAAAACCAAGCTAAAAAATTCGATTTTTGTTCTGATTGTTTTTATGGTGATTCTCTAAGTTAAAAAGACCCCCTTTATGCAAAAAAATAAAAAAAAACGCCTAGTCAAATTTTTTTTAAAAAGTATTTTATAACTGAGGTTACATATGTAACAGTACCCTGTTACATATGTAACCTCAGTTATAAAATATTTTTTTTAAAAAATTTGACTAGGCGTTTTTTTTATTTTTTTTCATAAAGGGGGTCTTTTTAACTTAGAGAATCACCATAAAAAAAATCGGAACAAAAATCGAATTTTTTAGCTTGGTTTTCACGGTTTTTCAAACTCGGAGAGGTTTTCATTATATCCCTCCCCACTATATATATATATATATATATATATATATATATATATATATATATTTTAATCTTTAGCATTTTTACAACTAATGTTTAGCGTTGGAGTTATCAAATAATATCACCATTGGTTTCGTGTTTGGTTGACTCGGGTATGACCTTAACATGCATAACATATATATAAATATACATATATTATATATAAAATGAAACGAGGGTAAAAAAAGAATTTCATGATTTTTGTTTGAATATAGATTGAAATTACATGGATAATTAGAAATGGATCGGGTTAAATATTTGGAAAATTGGCGAATGTTACAGTTTAAACCAAAGCATAATTGTTTTAAAGGCTCAGACCAACCCGATCATCATAGTCATAATAGCTCCAATTGGATAGGAGGCTAAGATCCGGGAAATGACTGAGATAAACAAAAAGTCCAAGCTTTTTAGTCACGCAAACGCCACAACCAAAAAAATAATAATTAAACATCATAACATTAATAACCATCACAGTCCAAAACAAAGAAATCTGTCAACATCATCTCCAAACATTAGAAATCCAAACTGAAATAATAATCCGAACAGGAGCCAAAAAGAACAATCAAAGCAGCAACCCAACAGCCGGATTCATACCCTAAAATCAACAGTAAACAAATATACATTTACGGTTGTACAAAAACCTAAAATCAAGAACAAATCTATAAAACAAGTTACCCAATTGAATCCTCAAATAATTACTGAACTTTACAAATCCATGAGACCAATCAAAGTAATAAACTGATACAAATACATGTTTAGAAATTTAGAAAAATGCTATGGAAGTTGATGTGTAGGATCCGATATTCGCTCAGATCTAAGCTATGCGCTTAACGCCACACTAGAGACCCAAAACATCATAGCCTCCAGAAAACAAAACCAAATTAGAAGATGAGATAGGATTTCAGACGACGATTAGCTCAGATCTGAACTCTGGCTACAATGAACGCCACACCGAAGACCAAAAACATCACAGCCTCCAAGAAACAAAATGAAATTAGAAGATGAGATCGAAAACCATTAACAAACGACAACCACTAAACCGATAACGGCAATCTCAACGTCACCAAAGCAACAACCGAAGAAGTTAAAGAATCACATCGTTAGCGAGCATATGACATCGCCGACCACCAGTGAGCGAAGCAAACACAAGATACCGATAACCCCAAACGTTTGTTCAGGCAGTCAAACCTCATCTAAGCTACCATGTTAACCGGTGTCCACCAAAAGACCAAAAAGTTACGATGACACACGGTAACAAAGATCGGAACATAAGCATCACAATATCTGTCAATCAAGAACATGCGAGTTTATTGGCCAAGGCCGAAAAGATGAGAGAGCGAGAGTGAGAGAGAGAGAGAAGTAACAACTATTAACTGTGAGAGAAAGAAAACCACCGGCCCTTAAATTACATCTTTGGCATCCCCACGCAAACACATGTTTTTTACACACATATCACCAAAAAGGCCACGGTAGTAAATGACAAAAATACCCACAATTACTGTAGCATTAGTAATTTAACTTTGTTTAGTTTTAAATAACTGAAAATTCTAATAATATTGATAATAATAATAATAATAATAATAATAATAATAATAATAATAATAATAATAATAATAATAATAATAATAATAATAATAATAATAATAATAATAATAATAATAATAAAATTATATTGATAGTTTTTAAATAGATGAGTGTGAAACCATTAAAAATAACTTTTTTACTTAAAAACACTTAAAATATTTATTTATTTTACAGATTAAGGTGTGATATTAAATAATGTAAAATGGGTGGATGGGTATTATAAAAAATCTGTTTTGTTGATTTTTAATTTTTTTAATTTATTTTTTAAACGTTTATAATTTTTCATATGTCATTAGTTTATAAATTACATCATAAAAACGACTATTTTTATTTTTAAAACTAGTATAGTAATGATAAATAACAAATAATATTTTTTTAAATTATACTAGATATTGATAATGCATTGTCATGAATTTTTCTAAACTATACTGGATTTTTTTATTTTAAAAACTGTATTGAATTTCTGAAAATTAAACTATACAAGATGAGAAAAAAATTTCAAAAATTAAAAGATCAAAATAAATACATGATAAATTTGTTTTACAAAATAGTTAATAACAATCTAATTACCTAAATATAATAATACATCTCTTAAATAGTTTACTTCCACCTTTTCCCATTTTGGTCATAACTACTTTTACCGTTTAGTCCCCTAATATATTTATGTTTACCCCCACATAGGCACATAGACATAGTGTGTATGTTTGGTCAGCAGAGAGGAGATTTGCAGAGATTGCACTTTTCGAGACCTTGCTTCTTGAAGTGGATTAAAAGGACATGGCACCATCCTTCTATCACCCTTTTTATCTTTACACGTCTCTCTTTCTCCTCCATTAAACCAAACGCTCCTTTTCCTCTCTGTAGAATGGGCAGATTCCGATGTGCTCTTCGTCGCATTCCGGTAACCACGATGACTTCGGCGATCGATGCTTCAGCCGTCTAAGGTTTGCTTTCAGATCTGTCCCACTGTATGTTTATCTCTCTCTCTAGAAATCCTCTTGCTAATGATCGTTGGTTGAGCTCATGGGTTTGGGTGATGACGACGGCTAGGGTTTCTAGTGCGATGATGGCGACTGTTGCGGTATGCTTTTCCGGCGTTTGGTGGTCGCCGCTGTAGCGCATTGCCGGGCTCATATCTTGATGGCTATGATGTATTCTGCTCACAGGCGTGGCGTTCATCGCATGCGTGCAGATCTGAGCCACTGTTACCGCCGTTTCATAGCCGGCCTGTAGATTCGACATGTTTGGTATGCTTAGCATCTCTGTACTCCGATTAGATATCTCTCTCTGGAATGGTGGATCTTGAACCGCCTTTTTGTTGCCTGGGTTTTACGGACTGATTTCTTGATGGTTATGATATTTTCTGCTCACCGGTGTGGTGTTGATCGCAGCCGCGACGCAGATCTGAGCATTGTGTTGCTTTATTTGGTTGTGATGTTTTATGTTTAGCAGATCTGAAATCGGTGTGTTACAAGCCTTGAAGGTTGTGGTTCAGAATTATGCTTAATGTGATGATTAACCTTCCTGAAATCTATTTTATACGATTTTGTGGATACTGAATCTGTTTCTTCTTGAATGAGATGTGGAACACCGGTGGTTCATGCGGTTATGCTTATTTGAGTTTTCTGATGTGATAATGCTCATTTTCTGAATACGAATATTTGTTCTTAGTTTATCTGGTTTTGTGTATCTGAAAATTGGTTGGTTCACGAGACGATGATGATGTGATGAATTACCCAAATAGATAGGAATGCCGGTGATCTTATTGGTGTGGCAAACTCTTTTTTGCAGCCAAAGGAAAACTGTGCGTTCTCATGTTCTGTTTTTTCGTGGGTTTCATTATCTGAGTCCTTTGATATTACAGTCCAACAAAAACTAACGTTGATGCCTATGATGATCTAAAAGGAAATATGAAAGGAATCTGAGCTGGCTTACTATGATCGCGAAACGGTTACTTCTCATGGCTAAGCAACCATACGATTTATGTTATACATAAATTTATATTTAGTTTCGTTCTCTTAATAATTGTTCTTTTAGGTTCGTCTCCACAACTATTATGTCACATTCACATGATGTTGAAGACTGCCATCAGTTTTTTATTAAAGTTTAGTGGAATTTCTGTCAGGTGTCTTTCTATTGCATCTACCGAGCATTCTCTTATTAATATGTAGCTATCAACATTAGTTAGCAAAGCTTGCACACTTCTTCCAGTAGATTCCTAAATTGTATAAATTCATGAATTTTCATTAGTTGAATCCAAATTTAAGTACCAATTGTATGTTGTTTGATTGATTTCACAAGTTCTATTTCTAGGTTCACAGCTATCTGAAGTTGAAGTTCATCCCAATTGATACAAAGTGTACCTGATCAAAGGTTAGCTGGTGTGTATACATAAGCTCTAAAGCTTGAGTAGGCCGGATTCGTGGTTTGATTTATGGAACTTCATATAATATTTGGGGTTGTTCAATTAAAGTTCATCTAAATGCTTAAACTATACACTTTAGTGATTGTGAGATTGTCTTTTAATTTACATATTAGTATCATAAACTATATAGTTTAAGGGTTGTGAGATTCATGCATAATGTGTCTTTAACATTATTAGGTACATGAAATTACGACCGAGCAATCAAAGTTTACTGAAATCCAATTATAGTGTGTAGTTCATACATGGCATTTTCTAATTCAAATGAATAAGCACTTTTATTATCTCATTTTGGGTTTGGTATAAACGTATATGTGACTTTGCTGAGATGATTTGTAACTTCTGCTTAAGTTAAAGTAGACCTCTAAACTTAAATTGTTTATTGTTTTCCTATTTGACTAAATAGGTCAAAAAAATGTGGTTGTGTGAAGAGTATTGGAAACATATGCAAGTAGAGGAGAAATCAAGAATCATATTTAAAATAAGGAGCAGTAGCAAAGGTATGTTTGGTTTTGTTTTGTGTTTTTAGTAGAGGTTTTCTATACTTTGTTTTTTTGTTGTTGGTACATTTAACATAGAGTATGAAGGTTATAATTTAGAGACTTAGGTAATGCAGGGTGTATGTCCTCTGATCTCCACAACTTAGAACTCATCATATGGTGCTCAGGAGGAACCGAAGTGAACTGTTGCCAATGACATTCACAATCCCCAATGTGAAGCATTATGGGGAATATACTATTCTAATTATTAATTTTTTCATGCGGTTTATTGTTACATACAATCAAAATATAATACCTTTACGGTTTAACTCCAATCCACGTTACATTTGTATTTGGTTATTTTTTCATTGCTCTATTAAAACGTATTGTTCTTAATTGAAGTATTATATGTTCTTAGGCATTGGATTATGTTTGTGTTTCATAGTTAGTGAACTATTTCATTAATGTGTATTGTTGTAAAGATCTTGAAGTGCAATAAAAGGAATTGTTAGTGAACTATTTCATTAATGTGTATTGTTGTATTCAACTACTTTCATTTAGCTGTTACGTAATTCAAAAATAGTGAGGCCGCCGCAACGCGCGGCGGGTCACCCACTAGTACAAAATAATAAAGTAGTATACAAGAATTCAAAAGAATCGAGTACAAAATCGTAAACCAATTACCCTTTCTTTTTTTGTTCTTTTACCGTTTCTAATATGCCAAATGTCATAATATTTAATAATTTAATATTTCCTAACGTGGGTTGCGTTATAGAAGGTTGTGGCTATAGAAACCCACCTCTTTATTAAAAACATTCCATCCCCACGACCGTTTCATGTGAAACGATCCCAAAACGATCGTTTCTAACAAAACGACCTCAATACGATTGTGGAAAAGGGGGGGGGGGGGGGGGGGGGCTGAATTTTAAAGATGTCGTCGTCGCGACACGTAACCTCGTTTTGCCTGAAACGATCGTTTAGGTTAAAACGGCCGTAGGAATTGGGTTTCTCTAATAAAGTCACTGGACTTCTCTATAACCACTCTTATAGAAAACCAATATACCAATATATTATAAAAAACCAAAAAAAATCAAGAAATTTTTTTTTTTAAACTTTTTTTATATGTTTCTTTCATGATTTTAAGAATACTGGAAAAAGGAAAAACTTTTAAAATATTTTTGAGTTTTTTTTTTGAAAAAATAAAATAAATTCGGATTTTAGCTTTAAATTAATAATGCACTATGCAACAGTAATATAAAATTGGTTTATGAATGCCAATTCTTTGTTTTTTACATTATTCGCATAAACCACGTCCATATTTAAAGTAAGTTTCTTCTTTTTAAGTAGTTTTAATTATAATGCATTATGCAATATTAGTACTATTGCATTATGAACTAATAAAAAATCATTAAACTTTTTAGTTTTTTTTTTTAATTTTTTCCATAAATAAAGCTAATAAAATTATAGACTTTTTGGCGAAATTCTTTTTAAAAATTATTAATATATGAAGAA
Source organism: Deinandra increscens subsp. villosa (assembly GCA_039602395.1). Classification (NCBI taxonomy): domain Eukaryota; kingdom Viridiplantae; phylum Streptophyta; class Magnoliopsida; order Asterales; family Asteraceae; genus Deinandra; species Deinandra increscens. Next base: position 51,595 of record JBCNJP010002131.1, on the reverse strand, counting down.
GTTATATAGAAAAAAAAGGTTGGTTTTTTGGTTTTCTGGATAATTGTTGGTTTTCTATAGATCTTTACCTTTCCTTAACGTTTTCAGATAAATAAAATATATGCATAAGATGAAGAGATATCATAACATACATATCATTACTTTTGTAATTCATTACATAGAGCTAGTAAATCATAAATAATCATGTATATATATATTTTGTAAATATATATTACAAAAAAATTATTGAAAATTTACAATTGTAAGAAGGGGTAGTAGCATCTTCCTACCTAAGTACACTGTGCCAACAACTTGGTACAAAATTATAGTTAGAAGAGCCAATTAGGGATATGAAGATCTTTTATGCAGGTTGAATGGTATCATTAGACATTGGAGTTCGTTTGGTTTTACCCTGAAACGAGGTTAAATTCAATGTATAGTACCACCACCCAGCCCTAGATTATTTCAAGATTGATACCATGTCTCAGGATTTTGAGCAATCAAATTTGGCTTTCACTCATATGCAATTCAAGTAGCTCTTCGTACAATGCAATCCTGCTCCATGATCCATTAATTAATGCACAATTGGAAGAATGTATTATTTGATATATATATTATTTTGGCCTTGGGCAGAAAGGATATACAACTTCTATGTGGGAACTTGACTAGTGTAGTCATTATGTTTTATGTATATCATCGGTTGTAGTTTGATTGTATAGTAATTTTAACTGAAGGCCATGAAATTAAATGTGCAACTGCTTTCTCACCCATTCTATGTATGGATTGTGGGATTACATATAAAAAGGTTGATCACACAATATTCAAGCAAACTTGGCTATAAGTGTAACACCTTGAAAGGTTTGAATTAATCTTTTTATATCTTCATATATTATTCTCAAAACGATTTATAAAGGTAACGCCATAACCAAATACCAGATTTTGAAGAAATAATATGTGCGCTAATACACTCCCTTAGCCTAAACGTACAAGATGGATTGTATACACATGTTGGAGTTCAAATGATGAAAACAATTGGCTTGAAAGTCATTTTGTAAAATTTTTGACATACTAATAATCCGCATAAACATATAGAACTTGCACTGTTCTAACATGGACTTTTTTCACAAACAAAATGGATATCTAGCTCGACATGTTTAGCTGGTCCTGGTTTCAGCGGGAGAATCACATGGCTTGCCATTGATGTTTGCTCATGCGTATGAGGCTTAAGATATATAAGCCCTATTTTTATGGTAATTGAGATGCCTGCCTAACAATGTAATTTTCCTAGATTTGTCATTGCAAACTCATGGGACAGTTATGAAAAGTTTGTATAAGCAAGTGATCATCTGAAGTCATTAGTCCATCATCAACATAGATTAACAAGTAGGCCATACGGTTTCCCTTTTCTGAAAGAAAGTAAAGAAGTCTCAGAACAGTGCTTTTAAAACCATATGCAGACATGTATACGACAAACTGGTGGTACCAAGATCACGTAACATGTTTCACGCCACATAGAGACTTCCTTGACCTACAAATAAAGTTGGAATTTGATTTATCTGTAAAACTTAATGGTTGGTGCATGTAAATTGTTTCATTCAAGTTGTCATGTGAGAAGGAACTTTTTATATATGTATTGTTGAATCAACTATAAACGGGAAACGAGAAGGCTAAGAATGGTCCGTATGGTGGTAGCCTAAACAACGAGACTAAATGTGTCATCACAATCAATACTATCCTACTGAAATTTTCCATAAATTAATAAATGGGCTATATATCCTTCAAAGGTACCATCGACATGGAACGTGTTACTGAAGAGCCACATACATTAGACGATGGGGCATAGGTGGCCAAAAAACAAGCTCCCACGTGTTGTTACCAATCACGACCTGATATTTGTTGGTCATATAGGTGTGCTAATTGGGATCGTGTAGAGCGGTTCAAATAGATTTAGGAAGGAGAGATACAATCGGTTCGGTAGATGTATGTAAGTTTACTGGGATTTTGTGTTTAGTAATCAAGTTTATAGATCGAGTGATCATTGAATGGGAAGTAGGTAACGGTGGGGCTGGTAGTGGTATTATAGTAACGGGGACGTTGATAGTTGGTTTGGGGATGTCGGGTGTAGGCATGTGGGTAGTCGAAAATCTGTGAGGAATTTTAGAAAAACACATTGTGTAAAGCGAGGGCCAAGTTTGTAAGGGCGGGTGGAGGTGGTGTTAGAGTAGCAGACACAACCAAACCAAACACAGAGGTGGTCGTATTTTAATGGCAAAGGAAGATGGTGGCCGTAGTGGAGTTCAAGTGTAGACGTTTGTATGGAAGTATATTATGAAGAAACGAGGATGTGTGAAGTACTTCAACCTAAAAGTCTGGTGATAAAGAGGCATGTGTAAGGGTGAGCAGTATGCTCACTGAATTCATGGTTTAGGCATACTTTTTTGCCCAATCAGGTGATGCGAACAGAAGAGAGAAGAAATGTGTAGAATTGATGATTTGGTGGAGGGTATGCTTGCCTAAGGCATGGTTTAGGCATATAGTGTTTTGAATTGATTAAAAAAAAGGTTACAAACGGTCAAAAATATAACCGTTAAACGGTCGAATCTCTCGGTATGAATCGTCATTTCATTGCCGAAAATCGTGTGAAATATGCCGATGCCTAGGATGCCGATGAAGACGGTATGCATGCCGATTTCGGCATCATATATGCCGCTCCTATGCCGATGAATTCGGTGAACATACCGCTCACCTTAAGGAGGCAAAATATGATTTCGTTAAGCCGATTTATCATACACTCGTTTTTTCCATTTCTTGGGAAGAGTGTGGATATGAAGAAAAAGATTTAAATTTCATGGGTGGATACTAGAATTTTGAAATTGTGATTGTTGAATTCACCCCTAGGTCACATTGAAAGGATTCAGTGAAAAGTTTGAATCGAGTTTTATGTAAGTGTAAAACTATGAGAATTTAATAAACGTCTCAATTTTGAATTTTAACGAAAATAAAGAATTATAGTTGGTATAGTCATAACAAGCATCATATAATATCTATTGTTGGTTTCGCTAATAATAAGAGACGTCTACAAATCAAAATGCAGAATATTGAAAATAAACAATGTTAATGTTGATAATACATAACTGTCAAGAGTTACAAACGAGTTATATCCATCTAATAGTAAAAATCCACTTGAATACATTTAATGACTAAACTTTATGCTCAAAATATGATTGAGTTGTTGAATAACAACGACCCATTAGCAATCTACATATATATACTATTAGATCATCATAGGAATATAGAGAGAAAGAGAATGTAGAGGGTAATATCTCATATCTTCATTCATATACATCATATACAAATACCACTACTTATAAGGCTAGGATAATAATACATCATAATGGTAATGGAGAGTTAAGAATATGGATAGTCACTACAATAACTATTCATAATACTCCCCCTTGACTATCCATAGAATGAAATATTTTGTTCTTTCAATACGCTTGGAGATGTTGCCTCATTAAAAACCTTGCTAGGAAAACCCAGTGGGACAAAACCATAGCTAAGGGAAAAAGAGTGCAACGCGTATTGTCTCCCCCTGATTATGACATGTATCATTTATTTGAGTAGCATCGATCTTCTGTGAAAATTTGCTCAGTACTTTTGCAGCAGCTGATTTGCTTCTTGATCCCTTGATGTGTAATTCCTTAAGCTGACCAATGTTATATGCTCATTTTGTAAAACTCCCAAATTTTAGCAAATTGTGTTTCAAATTTAACACAATAGCCGATTGTGGTAGGAAGTGACATTCCCAAAGGTAGTTGACTTCATTTCTCAGCTCCAGTTATCGTTCTTCTCAATATAGTTCCAACAAACCGCAAACATGTTCACTGCGTCACATCTCATCTCATAGATACAAGATCCAAAATAGTGTTGTATAACAATGTTGTATTACCTGCATCTTAATGACTAACAAAACTTTTTCGATGGGTTAGTAAAATATAAGTCTATACCTTTATACCTCCAGAAAAAAATATTCCAACGTCTCATCATTGGACATAGGCAATATTGTGCAAATAAATTTTAATAAATGATATATCTAAAAAGAAATGCCAATGCAACAACTCCACATAGTTTTAGTACTTCCACATAATAAAATCCATTCTTCGAAACTGGTCATTTTCTATATCAAATAATCTGACAATCTTTAGCATATCTATTACTATATATAATACATATTGCCCTAAAGGGCATTTTCGTCATGAAAAATGCTTAATCCTTAAGACGCGTACAATAAAATAAGCACAATGTACAAATGTTAAAGCCAAGCTTTTAAGACCACAACCTATATGGTTAAAGCGAACCTCGATTACCTCTTTCAGGCCGTCTTCGATTACCACCCACGCATCTCCCATCTCTCCATTGATTGGCCTCGCATCTTTGCATCTCTCCCCTCGAAAACTTATCACGCATGCTGTACTCATTACATCTCCCTCAATTGGACCGCTCGGCATCTCCACTCAATTCAAATAGGGAGGCGTCCTCAATTGAAAGCCTCACTTGGTTGAATGGATTATTGTGACCTCCTCCGGCAGGTAATTCACGGCAGTGTAGACGTTGATGGGTTTGTTTGAACAAACCCTAACAAGCGTGTGGAGAAAATCGGTTCTATCGTTCCAATTTAGGGTGCTAAACCCTACTTTCGTTCCTCTTCTGTTTAGCTCAAATCGTATCTATCGACCCTATGTTACATCAAGGTACCTCTCTATTTTCAGGTTTCCCTCATATCTCCATTCCCTAACAGCAACACCAACGTTAGATGTAGGGTTCCTCTCAAATCAATCAGTTATATGTGGAATTAGATCTAGGGTTCTTAGCCACCGTTGAAGCGTGTGCCTCTTCATTATGAATATCTGTGGCATTAGATCTAGGGTCAGCTTTCTATTTTATTGTTTTGACTTCTCTGAGTCTATGAACATGAGTTTAGGGTTTTTTGTTTCTACACAGGTTAACCTGGCTTACGAACAGGTTAGCTGATTTGTCCAGAGGGGAGTTGAAGCAGATGATGTGATAATTTGGCGTATGGTGTTAGATATACACGCTGCTCCTTCAGTTCCTCCAAACTCTAGAACTACAGCTCCTGAAAAGGTATAAGTTGTTAGAAATTCTACTTAGTGAATGTAATTTGTTATAGAAATTAAAGTTTGGTATGCTATGTGCATTACTTCGTTTTACAATTTGGGAATAATTGTTTCTTAAAGTGTTTTATAAAAAAATAGTTGACTACAGTTTGGAGTATGACAGTAAAAAATTGGTGTTTTCTTAATGTTTGACAAAGGGACGGTCAATGAAAGTGTACAAACCTGTTGGGTGAAAGTCTTTAAGATTTAATGTTCGATTAACTATTGGTGAGATTCAGTTGTCCTAAATTTTAGAATGCTACTCCTTAAAAATACCCAAATGATGCAAGTTATATTGGTCGGATTCAGTTGTTTTTTACAAGAGAATAAATAAGTCAGCTTCTCTTTTAATTTGTTTGATTTAAATATGTGAATTTATGTTTGCTTGAATGAGTTTATTAGGGATGTGTTTTATCTCATACGGAATTGACATTCTAGAATGGCATTTCTCTTTATCGTTCATCAGAACTTGGATCTGCAAAATTAATAGAAGACAGTACAAGGAAACCCCCAATTTTGGGAGGAACTTCTCATATTTCCATTTATTTTTCTTGGTTTAATTTCTTCTACTTTATTACCAGATTATAATTTAGGTTGCTAACATGAGTTTACATTTTTTAGGTGCAGATTTTGTGAGAAGCAAGTCAGTCTCAGTTATCTAACACCAAGCACCAGTCTATGGCAAGGCAAGCATACACAAATACAGAAAATGTACCTGCTACTAATATTAAGAAGCCCACTGCACCAATTACTAGAGCATGGGCTAAAGCCTCAGGCCTATCTGGTGGTTTAATCCCACTACATCCTTGGTCCAAACACGAATCTAATCATCTCAGCAACCAAGGTATGCTTCCATTGTGCATAAATCTTAAGTTTATCATATTATTACGAATCTAACCCGAACCACTAAAAATATCATTCATTTTTTACTTCTAGAATGGATTTAGCTATTTTTTATCTCTAATGTGTGGTAAGTTTTTGAAAATTAGATTAAACGAAAATACGTCAAATGGGCTGAAAGTAGCCCAAAGTGTATTTCTAAAGAATAGTAGCAAGTTATGAACTATTATGAATAAACTAGGATTGTGATCTTAAATAGTAAGGATTCTTGATTCATTCACAGGTGATAACGACAGCTGCTAGGAATCATTTTTGAAAATTGTAGATTGACAGGAAGAAAGCAAATTAATAGTTGCTCTTGCTCTTTCTGATCGATGCTTACGTGATGGTGCTTCAGATCATTTACTTATATTATTAATTGAACGTGAAGAGGACGATCATACTGTTGATAATTTTCAGATTGTACACCCGTGGAAGTTGGAACAACTCTTGGCTACAAAAGGTTTGTTTTATGGTTCATGGTTTAAATTATGATTCAAATTGAGTGGATTACTGATGTTATTAGTTGTCCATTTCTAGGTCAAAATCGAAGGAACCATCCACCCATGAACAAGAAAGAGAGCAGCCCTAATGAGGTATGTTTTTTATCCCATGATTCATTTTACTGTGTTATTTTGGATAGTTAATGAAAGTTTATGTAGCACTTACTTTTAGAACATAATCTAGAATTGGTAGCCACACAAGAGTTGTAACATGGTGAGTTTAGTGGTTTTTGAAGAGGCTTCTAATTTTGGGCATGATTTTTCAAGGGATATGGATTTGATGAAGTTGTAATTATCATCTTCAATCGTCTTACTCTTTTTTATTTTATTTTACATAATCTCCTCCCTTAATTTGAACGTCTTTTTCATAATCTAAACTTATTGCTTGTATTTGTGAATCAGAAATTCAGAATGTTGGGTGATTTGTTATGCTTGTTGGGTTATATTGTAAGCTGTTTAGTAATTATGGTAACTTTTTGTTCTTTCAGGCCTCCCTATCTCATAAAACAAGAATTCAGTGTGTTAACATCTTCTTTTTGAAAACTTTAAACTTGCAAATATGCTTTTAATGCCCATAAACCTGCAGGTTTCTTATTCCACCCTTTGTTTGAATACACCAACTGATAATATACACCAACCAATGGTTCTGACTTTTATTCTTATGTTGCAGTTGGTTTTGTTCTACTGTCTGTAAACTTGATTCCGTTTTAATATATATATAACCTCTAATTCATTTCATTCATATGTTTAAACAGTTGTAATATTATTTCTTTTAATTTATGTAAAGTTATTAATCCACGAGTTACATATGAAGAATTTAAAAATTGCATTAAAATAGATTGCGGGTCAACCTGACCTGTTCTGTCATGTGCTAAAACGAACATGTTTCTGAACTGATCCTTCTTTTCTTTTTCTTGCAGCTCATAGTTGTCCTTGCTATTTGCCACTGGATCCTGTAGCAGAGAAACTCAGGCAACAAAGGTTTGAAGTTTGAACCATCACTTATTATTACTTTTAAATTGTATAAACCATTGATCTTTCTGATGGCCCTGGTGTTATTAGCATCATGTATACATGTTTGCTTAGAGTTCTATCTGGCGCCTCTGTTTTGTTAATCTTTTGTTATCTCAGTTGTGCTTAATGGTTGTGTGTGACAACCCGTATATTCCAGGTTAACTTTAATATTATATTAACGTGCAATTATCTGATTATATATGTGCATTAGACTTAATTTGCCCAAATTAGGTGACTTTACGTGCAAACATAGACAACATAGGTCCGACAACATTTACCCGTAGTGGAAATCAACTTAAAGTTCTGTGATTATTCAAGAAAGAACTTCAATAATAAAAATATAAAATATTCATTTTATATTTTTCATAACATTACGTTACGTCGTAACGTGTTCAACACGAGTCGTTGTTTCAAACGACGAATTCATTCATTCAAAACGATAATCTAGTTCAAACAATAATTAGTTTTATTCCTAAAACTATTTTAAAAAGTCCGAACATTATTTTCATCTAAAAACACAAAACATTGTCACCGAAATTCCAAACAATAAACGCTCATGTCGAGCGAAGTTTTTATTTCTAAACTATTAGTACGTCATTGTGCATAATCAAAACGACAAACAATCAAGACATGTGACATTCCCGTTCATTCAAAATTAAACGCGACACTTATTCATTTATTTTTATTGATTTATATTTATATATATAAATCATCCGTTCTCGAGCCAAAAATTGACTTTTTATCCGTTTATCGTTTTGACTCAAACGAAGTGTCGTTGGACTCGTTGGATCGACCCGGACTCAACCCGACCCGACTCGAGACCCGGTTCGGCCCAGAAAGCACAATGGGCCTACGACCCAATCCCCTTCCTTTCTTTCCCTTTCGGCCTGATTCCCGGCCCATTCTCTCTCGGCCCGCCGGCCCATTTCCTTTTTCTTCCTCGGTTTGGGCCGAAGCCCGTTACCCCCTCTTTCTCTTTCAATTTGGGCCGAAGCCCAACACTCTTTCTCTTTTCTTTTGGGCCGCCGGTCGAACCCGGCTTCTGATTCAAAGCTTGTTGTTGATGTTTGTTCTTCTTCCTCTCCTTCTCCTAGAAAAAAAATTCGACTGTAAACGAAAGCGCAGTCATCATGACAAGAAATGTTTTGAGAAACGACCAGAGAAGCAACCTGAAAAAGGCCTTGAACCAGTCAAGGATTTTTATTGCCTTTGTTTATGTTCAAGAAACGAAGAAATCTGGCTACACAGGGAACCTGCCACTGTGTTCAAAATGTAACTTTCACCATGCCTAGGATTGCGGTAACGCGTACCGCAACAACTGCAAGGCGTAAGGCCCCATGGCCAGAGACTGCCCTACCAGAACCTGTTACGGTTGTGGAGTTGTTGGATGCATGAAGAATCAATCGTCCAAAGAAAAATCAAGCTGTTTGAACTGCCCGTGGAAAGAGCCTTTGTGATGAATGCTGGAGGAGCCTGACAGGACCCAAACACTGTCACTGGTATATTCATCCTCAACGATTATTATGCCTCTGTTTGTTTGATACTGGAGCCGAGAAAAGCTTTGTGTCCACTGATTTTTGCCTTTAAAATCACCCCCAAGTGCGTTAGACACTAAGTACTCCGTAGAACTAGCAGATGGTAGTTTAATCGAAATCGACAAGGTTTACCCAAAAATTGCTCTTTGCGTCTTTCCGATTATTCGTTTAGCATTGACTTGTGGCCCATTGACTTGGGGAGTTATGACATCGTAATTGGCATGGTTTGGTTATCAAATAACCGTGCGGAAATGGTTTGTCATCACAAGCAAGTCAAGATCCCATTGGAAAATGGTGAAACTCTAGTCATCCAAGGTGATAAGAGTGGGGCCAAGCTAGACAATATATCTTGTGTGAGAACTCGTAGATATCTCCGTAAAGGATGTCATTACCTGTTATGGGTCAAATTCCAAGCACCCGGCTGAGAAACTTGATCATGCAGGAATCCGGGAATCCCAAGGATTCTCGACAGGTTACGTTATTTGTTATTTATTTAAATATCCTTTACTTGCTAATGGCCACGTGATTAATTTCAATGGCAGGTAAGCGAGGTTTAACCTTCCTAAGGAATCGGTCAATTAGCGCTGACGTGGCATTAACAAACGTGGACTGAGTGGTGAACTTCCTCAAACGGCTAATAGACGTGGTCAAGAGGATCCCTGATTTCTCGGATAATTAGTTATTTCTGTTTGTAGCTATAAATGGGACGTGATCGAATTAGGAAAAACACACAACACACGACACTCTGAATATTGTAACACTTAGCCTTCGATCATCGTCTCCACCACTGTAATCGAATTCTTACTTTATAAAAGCTTTAGGTAGCAGGCGCTTTGAGCCGGCTCCCGAGGTTTTTACTGGGATTCTCAGAGGCAACTCTCAGGATTCCGGGTTTCCCTCGTATATCATCGTGTCATTTGCATTACTTTTTCTTTGCCTTTGAACCAGACTTCTTGGCACCTCACCCCACATTCTAAGTTTGGAATACGAGATTGCCTCGTGCAATTTTTGACCAAAACAGTTTGGCGCCCACCGTGGGGCAAAACGGTGCAAAACTTCATTTACTCTATCATATCCTACGTTTTCGATCGCTACAATGTCGTCCCAGATGAAAACTTCATCAGTATCCACGGGATCTTCGGGCATAAGCAAGATCAACACGATGTCCTCCTCTGAAAACCAGCCGAGGGACACTGGAGTGTTCATGCCAGCAGTTAGCGCGTCACTTCCTCCCATCCCAAGGAGAGATGTAGCGAAACAGAAAGGACTGCAAATTCCTGTTTTCTCGGGATCTCAGGGTGAGCGTATTGATCCTGTTATTACTAACCATGATATTTTTGCTTTGATTCAACAGATGAAATCTCAAGCGGAGCAGCAGGAAAGAACCACTAAACAAGTGATGAAAGAGCTTGAGGAGCTTAAGAAATCTAGAAGCTCGGTCGATGAAGAAAGCCCTTTATATCCCAGGAATCTTGACTTTGGTGTGTCGGGATCCCTGGCCAAAGATCGTCTCAAAACAAGGGCATCAACTGCCGCCAATAAAGGCTCCTCGGCAACTTTCACAACGTGCCCTCCAATCGTCAGTCTTCAGAAGCAGGTGTCTGGGATCCCGGAAAGCTATTATCAGGAATCCTCGAAGTCGCGTGATTACGATTTCTGGGAATCCCAACCAATGGGGGACCGGGAGTATTCTGCTTCTCAGCCTCGTCCCAAGGCTAAGGAGCCCAAAGGATACCGCTATACTGATCCGTTCATCATCTCAGACGCCGGTCCTACAAGACCTTCAGAAGTTCACCAAGGAGATTTCATTCCTATGCAGGATCCTGAAACAACCGAGTTTCCAGTATTCAGAAACTCACGACAAGAGCAAAGTCCCAGAACCAGGGACACATATGCAGGGAGAATTCTTAACCCTAGTTATAATGTGCCTAACACAACTGTTATGCAGGATACAGGAATTCCACCTCAATTTCTCAGGGAACTTCAGAAACTCAAGGAGATGATAGCTAGCGTCCCGGGAATCATCAAGCCTATTCCTGAAGTCCCTCTAGAGAGTCACAGGATATCAAGATTTACGAGGCCCATATGTGACGTGGAGATTCCGAAGCGTTTCCAGACCCCTAGCATGAAATTATACGATGGGACGACGGATCCCGAAGAGCATGTGGCTCACTACAGGGAGAGGATGGAAATCAACCCAATCCCCACTGATATCAAGGAAGCCTGTCTTTGCATAGGCTTTGGTTCAACTTTGACAGGACCAGCCATGAAATGGCTACTGAGTATTCCTCCCAATACTATAACTTCGTTCTCTCATTTAGTTAATTTATTTAATAATCAGTTTTCTTGCAGCAGAACCTTTGAGAAACTCACAGGTGATCTTTACCGAGTGGTCCAGAAGCCATCGGAACCCCTCAGGGATTATATATCCAGATTTGGCCGGGAATCCCTTGAGATTCCAAATTTGGACATGGTGGCTGCTGTGGAAGCGTTCAAAATGGGACTCTCTAAGGATTCCCGATTTTATGACGATTTGGTTATGACCCCATGCAGGAACCTCGATGAAGTAAGAAGTCGGGCTCTGAGGTTCATTCGTCTAGAGGATGACAAGATAATTCATCAAAGAGAAGAAGCTGCGAGGAATGATCGAAATTCCAGGAAGTCTGAATCTTCCGGGAAATATTATAACTCCAAACCGTACTCTCGAGGAGATAATCAAAGGATCAATGCTGTAGACGAAGAAGAGGACAATGAAGAATATCCTAAAATTTCTGAATATTGTTTCTCTTGTGATATTGCCGGTCTAATGTGTGCTATGCAGGACTTAGGAGAAAAGGCAAGATGGCCCAAGAAAGGTGACAAACAGGGATCCTGGAAGGACAAATCTAAATGGTGTGCCTTCCATGAAGATTTCGGGCATCTCACCGATGAATGCATTGCACTCAGGAAAGAGATTGGGTATTTGTTGAGCAAGGGGCATCTCAAAGAACTTCTCGGCAGGAAGAAGAGCCGAACTCAGGAACCCGAGAAGTCCCAACAGCGAGCAGCTTCTCCACCTCCGGATGCTCCAATTATTCATTTCATATCAGGAGGCTCAGACATATGTGGAACCTCTTACTCGTCTGCAAGGAAGCATGTTAAACAGTCGAAGAATGAGAAGAATGAGAAGCCTACGAAGACTTCACGTTTAACTGAAGAAAAGCTTATCTCGTTTGACGAGTCCGACAGAAGCGACATCCAGGATCCTCATCATGATAGTTTAGTCATTACTTTACATATTGCTAACTGCGTTGTACGCAGGATTCTGGTGGATAACGGAAGCTCAGTAAATATCATTCATCTGGAAGTATTGAAAAAGATGAACATACCAGAAGGCGACATAATTCCAAGATCCTCAGTCCTTGTTGGATTCAGTGGAGAAACCAAGAATACGATTGGGGATATCCGGCTTCCTATTTATATCGAAGGGGTAAACTGTGTTCAAAAATTTTGTGTTATTGACTCACTCTCTTGTTGCAATGTTATTTTAGGTAGGCCCTGGATTCATGAAATGAAAGCTGTACCATCAACCTACCACCAGTGCATCAAATTCCCAACATCCTGGGGAGTTGTTCGGATAGAGAGCGACCAACAAGAAGCCAAGAACTGCTATCTCACTTCAATGAGAAAAGCAGCTAAGCTTAACTCAGCATAGCAATCAAAGAAACTGGCACTTCAACTTCAGGAAGAAAAAGAATCAGATGCGAAGGAAGTTCAGATTGATCCTGAGGATCCTGAAGTGAAGGTGCTAGTAGGAACTGATATTCCCAGGGATACCGAACAAGAATTGATCCGGCTTCTCACCAACAGAAGGGCAACCTTTGCATGGAAACATGAAGATATGACAGGTATTCCTACTAACGTTATAACCCATAAACTTGGTTTGGATCCTACTTTCAGGCCAATCCAGCAGAAAAGAAGGAAGTTCGCTCCAGAAACCAACACTATCATACAAGAAGAGGTTAACAAGCTTCTCAAGACAAAAATGATTCGGGAAGTCAAGTATCCTAAATGGCTAGCAAACGTGGTCGTGGTACAGAAGAAGAATGGGAAGTGGAGAGTCTGCGTGGATTACACTGATCTAAACAAGGCTTGTCCCAAGGATCCTTTCCCATTGCCACATATCGATGCTATGGTGGATGCTACCGCAGGACACGAGATGCTCACCTTTATGGACGCCTCATCAGGATTCCAGCAAATTCAGATGGAACCTTGTGATCAGGAGCACACCGCCTTCATGACCCCAACAGGTATCTATTGTTATACTGCGATGCCTTTTGGACTTCGAAATGCAGGTGCCACCTATCAGAGACTTGTAAACATGATGTTCAAAGACCATCTGGGAGACACTATGGAAGTCTATATCGATGACATGGTAGTGAAATCCAAGAGAACAGAAGATCACCCTAGGGATCTCCAGACGGCATTTGATATCCTGGATCATTACAACATGAAGCTGAATCCTTCTAAGTGTCACTTTGGGGTCAGAGCTGGAAAGTTCTTGGGTTATATGGTAACGGAAAGAGGAATTGAAGCCAGTCCTGAGCAAATTAAAGCCATTCTAAATCTGAAATCTCCTACAACAATTAAGGATGTTCAGAAATTGACCGGAAGAATAGCAGCTTTGAACAGATTCATATCCAGATCCTCAGAAAAAAGTAAAGATTTTTATGAGATTCTGAGAAAAAATAAAAGGTTTGAGTGGAATGAAAAGCATGAGGAAGCTCTCAAGTCGTTAAAGGAATATCTCTCATCGGCTCCTCTATTGATGAAGCCAATAGATGGGGAGCCTCTAACCCTGTACTTAGCAGTCTCAGGAAGCTCATTCAGTGCAGTCCTCGTCAAAGATCATGAAGGGCAGCAACACCCTGTGTACTATGTAAGTAAAACACTGCTTGATGCAGAATCCAGGTATTCCTATCTCGAGAAACTTATTTTAGCTTTAATCATGGCATCCACTAAATTAAGACATTATTTTGAGACTCATACTATTATTGTAAGAACTAACTATCCTATTAAGGCAGTGCTCAGGAAGCCTGAGATGTCTGGCAGGTTAGCGAAATGGGCAGTCAAACTCAGTGCTTATGACATACAATACGAGCCCAGAACGGCTATCAAGTCACGGGCCTTAGCTGATTTTGTAGCAGACTTCAGCAGTGACATCCTCCCGGAAGCCGATGAGGAAGTCAGGAAGCTTGATGAACTTGAGGAGCCTTGGATCCTATATACGGATGGGGCTTCCAATGTCAGAGGCACGGGCCTCGGAATCCTACTAAAATCACCCCAGGGAGACATCTTACCCTCGTCTATTTCTTGTGAATTCCAGGCTACTAACAACGAAGCCGAGTATGAGGCGCTTATTGCAGGTTTACAGATTGCTAGGGGCATGGGAATCAGGTGTATACAAGTCTATGTTGACTCCTTATTACTTGCTAACCATTTCAATGGATCTTATGCAGCCAAAGGAGAGAAACTTTCGAAGTATCTTGATGTTGTAAAAAATTTGTCTTTAAAATTTGAAACTTTCAATATAGTTCAGGTTCCAAGGGAGGAGAACTCGGAAGCCGATGCCTTGGCTAACTTGGCCTCATCTCTCAAAATTCCAGAGGATGTCAAGATCCCAATCACTCATGTTTTGACTCCAGCTATTTCGGCTCGGGAATCCAATAAGGTGGACTGCGAGGATTCTACGGAAATTCAGGATCCTGAGAAGGTCTTGGAATCCTGGACCTCCCCTATTATAAAGTATATTCAAAGTGGGGAAATTCCTAAAAACGAGAATCCCAGAGCCTTCCGCATGAAGGTAATTCCTTACATTATTTTAAATAATACTCTATATAGAAAGTCTCTTGCAGGTCCTTACTTAAGGTGTCTTGAGAAATCTGAGGCGCTCCAAGTAGTTCAAGATATCCATGCGGGAGATTGTGGAAATCATACCGGTGGAAGAGCATTGTTTTCCAAGATCCTCAGAACTGGTTATTACTGGCCAACTATGAAGAAGGATGCTATGGACTTCTCACAAAAGTGCGATGCATGCCAAAGACATAGCAATATTCTCCATCAACCAGCTGAGCCGTTGCACCCCATTGTCTCACCTTGGCCGTTTATGAAGTGGGGGATGGATATAGTTGGGAAGCTGCCCAAGGCACCCGGAGGAAAAGTCTTTATGCTTGCAATGACCGACTACTTTTCCAAATGGATAGAAGCAGAAGCCTACTTTCAAGTTAGGGAAAAGGAGGTTATCTCGTTTATCAAGAGGAATATCCTAACAAGGTTTGGGATCCCAGCAGAAATTGTATGTGATAATGGCTCCCAGTTTATTGGCAAGAGGACTACGAGCTTCTGTGAGAGTTGGGGGATAAAGATGATCACTTCAACACCAGTACATCCTCAAGCCAACGGTCAAGCGGAATCCAGCAACAAAATCATCATCAATAACTTGAAAAAGAAATTGGGTTCCAAGAAAGGAAGATGGGCTGAAGAACTTCCATTTGTTCTTTGGGCAGATAGAACGACTTCCAAGAATGCAACTGGCCAAACGCCTTTTTCCTTGGTATTTGGGGCAGAAGCCGTCATCCCTACTGAAATGGTGATTCCTACAGCAAGAGTTACGCTCCAGGATTCCCAGAATAACTCTGAGAATCTACTTCAGGATCTTGAAACGGTAGAAGAACTCAGGGATCTTGCCAAAGTCAGAATGGCGTCATACCAGCAAAGGATAGCAAGGTCATATAATAAGAATATCAGGCTCAGGCGATTTCAGGTTGGAGACTTGGTATTGAGGAAAGCATTTCAGAATACGACCAATCCGGCTGATGGGAAGTTGGCGCCCAAATGGGAAGGACCCTATCTAGTGGAATCCGAAGAAGGAAAAGGGGCATATAGACTAATGAACTTAGAAGGAGACTTATTACCGAGAGCTTGGAATGCTATCCATCTGAAAGCCTATTTTATGTAGGGATCCTATCAGGATTCTCACCCGGATTTTCACCCAGTCAGCAATCCAGGTAAGTATACTAATCCAATTTCAATTCGCTTTATCAATTTCTTTTTAACCATTACTAACTTAAGCATCGGAGTGGTGTCAGCAAGGCTGGCACCCGCCCTTCACCAAGCATTCAAGTGTTTTGCAGAAGGTTGGAAGTTATACAACAGTTTTTTGGGTTTATCCCCAGTCAGAGGCTGGCCACCTCTTCTCTGTTTAAGATGTCCAGCACATCTTCTAAGGTTTAAAGGTATTCACCTTTCTCAAGTTTGGGTAAACGCCTGTGACGCACGACCCTCGCCTGGAGCGCAAGTAATCCCTCAGGTTGCTCAAGGTGGCCGGACGAGTCCATTCTTAAGGGTGGCTGATAATCTTGTCACTGGAGGCTTCTGAGTGGATTCCTAAGGTTTTTAACGCTTACGTGTTAACAATTGTTTTGGCATTTTCATGTCACTAAGTGGGATTAACCCCAGTTTCCTAACAATTGGTTTGGCATTTTCATGTCACTAAGTGGGATTAACCCCAGTTTCCTAACAATTGGTTTGACATTTTCATGTCACTAAGATGGGTTTTACCCCAGTTTCTTCGGGCTCGTCCCCAGCTTGTTTGGGTTTAACCCCAGTATCTTCGGGCTCGTCCCCAGCTTGTTTGGGTTTAACCCCAGTATCTTCGGGCTTGTCCCCAGTGTTATCGGGAATAACCCCAGTTTCTTTGGGCTTGTCCCCAGTGTTTAACTTGAAATTTAAAACCTATTGGATCCCAGTCGGGAGAAGATTAAAAACGCGAGCAATTTTGACTTATTATTCGAAGTCCTTTTTAACAGGTTTGGGAATCCTAAGGAATTGGGAATCCTGATCATAAAGAAAGGAGAATTGAAGAGCCTTATCTTTCAATATACTTTATGCTTTGGGTCCTACAAAATCTGAACATGCGACATTCTTTTATGAGTAAAAGGTTTGTTTTGGATCCATTAAGGTAGTGGATTCAAGAAAGATATTTTCATACTTTAATATTCTATTTGTGGAACCCAAGCATATACTTTATTCAAGTCAACGAAAAAACTATTTTTGCAAATAAAACGACAAATGTTGGTCAAACCTACCATACCATTCATAATATTTAAGCAAAATAAAGGGATAAAGCATCCCAGGTTTCGTCCTGAAAACTTCAGGATCCCTCCACCTGGGAGGCTTGATTGTCTGGGTTCTAGGATTCCGGATTTCGTCTTGAAAAGTTCAAGATCCCTCCACCCGGAATCCTATCATTGTTAATTGTTGTTAAGTGTGCAGGAAACATAAAGAAACATTGTTTGAAACATCAAAACATCAACAAAAAACAGTGGAAATGAACGGCGGCACCTCAGGGTTCTTCATCATTGTTGGAGGTTTTGGAGGATCCCATCACCTCTTTCCCCTTGTTCTCGCCGGTATGGCCGATCACATCCACAGTCAACATCTTCTCACCACCCTCCTGATTCAGAAGCTCATCGAGGCTACTCCCCTTAGCTGCCATTTTCTCAAGTTGAGTGCTGGGACTTTCTCCTTCTTGCTCAGAAGGATGAGCCTTCTCTTGCTTGGCAGCTTCAGCATCTTCGGCCTCTTTCTTCAGCTTCTCCAACTTTGCCCTCCAAGCTTCAACTTTCCAGATCCCAACAGAGAAGTCTGTCTCGGATGCCTGCTCAGCCATCTTGATTTTGCTCTGAAAAACAGCTATGGCAGCAGACCTCCTTCCCTTCTGGACCTCCAGCTCCAAGGCAGCATCAAACCCTTCTTGCACCATCTCCAGCTTCCTCTCGAAGTACTTGTTCTTTGATTCAGCAATGTCCCCCTGGATCTTGATGGTATCATGGGCCCTCTTCACCTCTTCCTTCAGCTCCAACACCTTGGCCTCAGCATCGGCGTACATTGCGGCTAGGCGCTCGAAACCCTGCAAGATTGAGGATACTGATCAGAATCCTACCGGAAATATCAGATTGTCAATCAAGAAGTTTAGAAATTGGGACTTACGTGCTTTTGAAGGCTAGTGAGCATGTTGATGGTCTCGGTAGTGTTTAGGCCTTCGAAGCAGTCAGGAAGGCTGATGGAAGCGGAATCTGAACCCCTCCTTTTCTTGGTGGTGGCGGCTTTGCCTTTGGGCTGCGGGGGCTTGGAAGAGGTAGCCTTGGAGGTGTGTTCGACCTTGGTATGGGTCAACTTGGGAGCTTCAGTAGTTACATCATCATCAAAGTAGTTAGAAAGGTCCTCGAGATCAAAACTCATCTTGGTCTTGGGAGCTGAGAAGTTGAAAATACGAAACAGATAAGTCTAAGATTTTCAATTTATTATAAATTCATATTACAAAATCTATCGATACTTACTTGACATTTTTTCAGAATTGCTTGGCTCACTGAAAGAGTTCTCTATCGCGAAGGTTCTTTCAGCCACGGGAATCTGATAAAAAGCCACAAGCTTCTTATCTGAGAGAGGAGTAGGTTTAATAAGCTTCTCAAACACAGGAGCTGCAAATAAAGGAAACTGAAGGTAAGTTAACAAATCACAAATATATCGACAGAAACGAAAGAACACAAGCTTCCTACCCTTCTTCACCCATTGCACCGGCAACTCTTCACCCCCAACGATGGAATCCCTACGGACAAAGAAGAATTTCTGCCTCCAATCGTGGTCATTGTGGGTGGCCCTAGGAATCAGATGGGAGTCTGAGGTTTTGGCTTGGAGAACAAAGCGGCTGTTTCCATGGGTTCTAAGGTTGTAGGCAGCACAGATTTCCGGAATCCCTATCGACAAGTTTCTTGAACGGTTCAAGCTGTCAATGGAGTAAAGAATCTTCCAAACCATGGGCATGGTTTGGGCGTATGACAGCCCGGTGACTTTGAAAAAGTCATCCACCAGTGCAGGGAAAGGAAAGGACATACCGATTTGGAAGGGGTAGAGAAGAAAGCAAACCCAGGTTTTAGAAATCCAATCGGCTTTCATCCTGGGGTCGAATGGGAAAAAGACAGCATTGGACGGAAACTGGCCGGACTCCTTGAGGTCTTTCACGTCAATGTCAGTGAAACGGCAGGACTCTTCCGATTTCACCGGAATAAGGCCCTGATCGACGAAGTCTCCAACGGTGGCGGGAGTACCGGGGGCAACAGAGGAGGAACGAGTTCTCTTGACCATTATGAAAGCAAAACGGAAAAAAGAGAAATTTCCGGGAAGAAGGATTACTGACCTGAATGCCGGAGAGAGCTTTTCTCTAGGGTTTTCGGGAAGATGGTGAGTAAACGAGAAAATAAATGGTGTATTTAAGGCAGCGAGGTGTGACGGAAATCTCGTATGGGGGAGAGTGTAAGCCGTCAAATCAAAAAGGGTATCTTAGATCTCGGCCGTCCACGTGGGCATGCAGATTATTTTGAAACGATTTGAATTTCACAGCTGTTATCCTTTATCGAACACCCGCGAAATTCAGGGGCAATTGTTATGGGTCAAATTCCAAGCACCCGGCTGAGAAACTTGATCATGCAGGAATCCGGGAATCCCAAGGATTCTCGACAGGTTACGTTATTTGTTATTTATTTAAATATCCTTTACTTGCTAATGGCCACGTGATTAATTTCAATGGCAGGTAAGCGAGGTTTAACCTTCCTAAGGAATCGGTCAATTAGCGCTGACGTGGCATTAACAAACGTGGACTGAGTGGTGAACTTCCTCAAACGGCTAATAGACGTGGTCAAGAGGATCCCTGATTTCTCGGATAATTAGTTATTTCTGTTTGTAGCTATAAATGGGACGTGATCGAATTAGGAAAAACACACAACACACGACACTCTGAATATTGTAACACTTAGCCTTCGATCATCATCTCCACCACTGTAATCGAATTCTTACTTTATAAAAGCTTTAGGTAGCAGGCGCTTTGAGCCGGCTCCCGAGGTTTTTACTGGGATTCTCAGAGGCAACTCTCAGGATTCCGGGTTTCCCTCGTATATCATCGTGTCATTTGCATTACTTTTTCTTTGCCTTTGAACCAGACTTCTTGGCACCTCACCCCACATTCTAAGTTTGGAATACGAGATTGCCTCGTGCAATTTTTGACCAAAACATTACCATCTTGGCACACCTCGCTAAGAAGGAATCAAAAGAGAAGTCACCGAAGGATGTTCGCATCGCCGCGAATTTCTTGAAGTATTTCCCGAAGACTTGCCAGGAATGCCACCGGCTAGGCAAGTAAAGTCCCAAATCGATCTTGTTCCAGGTGTTGCCCCTGTAGCCCGTCCTCCCTATCGCCATACCTCTCCTGCAATACAGGAATTGTCCAATCAGTTGCAAGAATTATTGGATAAAGGATTCATTCGACCCAGTCGCTCCCCTGGGGTTCTCCTGTTCTTTTCGTTAAAAAGAAAGATGGATCTTTCGCAGGTGTACCGACTATCGCGAGCTGAACAAGTTGACTGTGAAGAACCGTTACCCGCTTTTAAGGATCGGCGACCCGTTCGACTGGCTTCAAGGATTGATCTGCGGTCCGGTTATCATCAGTTGAGAGTTCGTGAAAAGACATTGCGAGGACTACTTTCAGAAACCGTTATCGTCACTATGAGTTTTAGAGATGCCGTTTGGCTTGACAAACGCACCGGCCGTATTCATGGGCTTGATGATTTGGGTGTGCAAGCCATACTTGGACAAGTTTGTAATTGTGTTCATCGACGACACCTTGATCCACTCCATCGAAAATCCGTCAATACTTAGGTCTTGCTAGTTGCTATCGAAGGTTTATCGAAAACTTTTCAATGATAGCTCAACCGTTGGCTGCTCTCACCCTAAGAGACAAGAAGTTGTCTTGGATTCTAAAGTTGAGTCTGTCTTTCAATGGTTAAAGCAGAAGTTGCGTAATGCACTAATTATGTCCCTTTCCTGAAGGAACGAATGGTTTCGTAGCAAACTACAACGCATCCCGCTAAGGCTTAGGATGTGTGCTTATGCAATGAGATAAAGTCATTGTCTATGTCTCCCGTTAATTGAAACCTCATGAAAGAAATTACTCGACTCACAATCTTGAACTCGAAGCAGCTGTTTTGCTCTAAAGATTTGGAGACATTATCTTTATGGTACAAAGTGTACGATATACGTTGACCGCAAATGTCTTCGGCAAATACTCAATCAAAAAGAGCTTAAAATGAGACAACGTCGTTGGGTAGAACTACACAACGATTATGATTGTGAAATCCGTTACCATCCTGAAAAAGCTAATGTAGTCGACGACGCATTTAGCTGGAAGGATCGAGTGAAACCTCTTCGCTTTCGTGCCCCTAGATTGACCATTCAATCCAACCTCACCTCTCTTAGTCAGAAAGCCCGACAGAGCATTCTACTCCAGGGATAGACTCTGGATGCCAAATTTCGGTTCTGTAAAGAAATTGGTCCTAGATGAAGCCATAGGTCTAGGTATTCTATTCACCCCGGTCCTGATAAGAGGGATTATGGTTTGAAAGAGTATTGGTGGCCTAACACGAAGCCTGAAATTACCACATACGTTGGTAAGTGACTGACTTGTGCAAAGGTCAAAGCTTAATACTAAAAGCCCTCTGGTTTACTCGTTCAACCTAAAATCCCATAAAGGAAATGGTAAGAAATCTCCATGGATTACATTACCAATTGGCCAAGGACCCAATTCAAAATTAATGCGATTGGGGTAATCGTAGACCGCTTAACTATGTCTGCTCACTCCCTACATATCCAGAAATTCTATACCTCCGAGCAACTTGCCAAAATCTACATGAAAGAAATGGTATCTCGCCACGGAGTACATGTTTCTATCATCTCTGATCGAGATACTCGTTTCACCGCTAGATTTTTGGAAATCTCCTCAGAAAACTTTGGGTACTTGTATCGACATGAGTACAATCTATCATCCACAAACGGATGGTCAAAGCGAGAGAACAATTCAAACCCTTTAGGACACGTTTTGTGCCGTGTGATAAATTTGGTAATGGTTTGGATGACCATCTACCTTTAGCTGAGCCTTCATATAGCAACAACTATCACACTAAAATTCAAAGCCGCTTTCCTGTCACTAATGTGATTTGGAACTTTCGAGATACCAGTAAAAATCTGACCGATAGCTAATTGGCCTAAGCTGTCTCATGAGCTTAACAGTGTCCCCGACACATTCCATGTTCTGACAAGAGCTGAAAACTCAGAATAGGTGAAACCTAGGCTGATCATGCGAGACAAATCACAATTGTGGGTGCACACATAATTGTAATATGGACTGCATGAAAATCCTGGTGGAACTTATTGCGTGAGTGATTATGCCTAGCCTAGAACTTCTAATTCAGAATCCTATACATCTGAATGAATAACGCTCATCTTCATAAAGAACCATTCTTGGATGCCTATCAACTCCATTTCATTCGTATACTCGTGGCAAACCTCGGATCACGCGATCCTTGAAAGGTGCTATTCTTTTTAGAAAGCGTGATAAGTCATGCCCTCGCTACATTGGTCTCTTTGAACTCATTGAAGAGATTGGACCAGTGGCATAACATTTTCAGTTGCCACCTAAACTTAGAAACGTTCATGATACACTTCACGACAGCAACTTGAAAAAGTGTCTATCTGACAATTCTGCTGTCATTCCTATGGACGAGATTGAGATTAACAAACGTCTTCATTGTATCGAGACTTCTACTGAAATCTGCGACCGTAAGGTTAAGCGATTAATTCAACGTCGGAAATCCTATTGTGAAAGTTCATTGGACTCACGTCGAGGTCCTGAATACACATGGGAACGAGAAGATCAAAAGCGTTAAAAGGTGTCCGCGTGTCTTTGCCAATGATGCTAACTCCGGTGCTCAAGACTAAATTTCGGGACGAAATTTCTCTAACCGGGGGAGTATGTGACAACCCGTATATTCCAGGTTAACTTTAATATTATATTAACGTGCAATTATCTGATTATATATGTGCATTAGACTTAATTTGCCCAAATTAGGTGACTTTACGTGCAAACATAGACAACATAGGTCCGACAACATTTACCCGTAGTGGAAATCAACTTAAAGTTCTGTGATTATTCAAGAAAGAACTTCAATAATAAAAATATAAAATATTCATTTTATATTTTTCATAACATTACGTTACGTCGTAACGTGTTCAACACGAGTCGTTGTTTCAAACGACGAATTCATTCATTCAAAACGATAATCTAGTTCAAACAATAATTAGTTTTATTCCTAAAACTATTTTAAAAAGTCCGAACATTATTTTCATCTAAAAACACAAAACATTGTCACCGAAATTCCAAACAATAAACGCTCATGTCGAGCGAAGTTTTTATTTCTAAACTATTAGTACGTCATTGTGCATAATCAAAACGACAAACAATCAAGACATGTGACATTCCCGTTCATTCAAAATTAAACGCGACACTTATTCATTTATTTTTATTGATTTATATTTATATATATAAATCATCCGTTCTCGAGCCAAAAACCGACTTTTTATCCGTTTATCGTTTTGACTCAAACGAAGTGTCGTTGGACTCGTTGGATCGACCCGGACTCAACCCGACCCGACTCGAGACCCGGTTCGGCCCAGAAAGCACAATGGGCCTACGACCCAATCCCCTTCCTTTCTTTCCCTTTCGGCCTGATTCCCGGCCCATTCTCTCTCGGCCCGCCGGCCCATTTCCTTTTTCTTCCTCGGTTTGGGCCGAAGCCCGTTACCCTCTCTTTCTCTTTCAATTTGGGCCGAAGCCCAACACTCTTTCTCTTTTCTTTTGGGCCGCCGGTCGAACCCGGCTTCCTCTTTTCTTTTCCTCGGTTTCGAACCCGAGACCAACCAACATTTTATATTCTTTTTTTTTCTTTCTATCAACCGATCCTAGTTCGATCCCGGTCCACCCCACTTTCTTTTCTTTGGTTCCCGGTTTCTCCCGTTCGGTTGAGACACAACCGAAAACCAACACCTATCATCTCATGTCCCTCTACTAGCCCAACAACCGAGCCGTCCTCCTCTTGTCCCTCTAGCCGTCGCAAGCCATCTTGGGCCACCAACTTGCTAGCTTGATCCCCAACACCTTTGTCTCATGTTTCCCCAACCAAACTAGTAACCAATGGATAAAACTATTAACCACTAGAACCCATGACAAAGTTGTCACCTAGCCACCACAATGTCCCCTTGTCCCCCCCTCTTGTGTGATCGGTTTTGAGAGACAAACAAGCCACCAACATTCTTGTCTTTCAAGCCACCAACATGTCTAAAGAGCCACACTTTGCTCCCTTGTCCCCTCCTTCCTTGTGAACGGTTTTAGGAACAAAGCACAACACCACCACCCTATAAATTGGGGACTTGATTCACACTTCCAAACCTTCACAACCCTTCTCCATTTTCGGTTCACTCACATCAACCGAATCCTCCATCTCTCTCGGCTCTCTTAACCGCCAACCATCACCATACACTTAAACACTTAGCCACTTAGTCACTTAATTTCAAGATCAAACACCCTCTCACCCTCTCTCTTGCTCTCGGTCACGAGTAAAGCCACCACCGCCACCATCGATCATCACCAATCTCCTCTCCTTTTCAAGTCCACCACTCTTAGTTACTTGAGGTAATCCATCAACACACTTCATTTCTTTGATTCTTATTCAAGTTCCTTCATTTAAACAAACATTCTAATCTCTTGTTCTTGACAAATCCATGGTGATCTTTCCATTCTTTCATCATCATTCCACCTAAAAGTCAAGATCAAGGTTGGGTTTGGAGCATAACCGGAAGCTTTGTTCAACAACCCATTATCGTCATTACCGATCCGGATAACTCTAAGTGAGGAAACTTACTTATTTTTCTTTAAATCTCTCATATTTAAATGTCACATGTCATGTTCAAGAATAAGTCTTGATTTGGTTGTTGTATGACTTGCTAGCAAACATGTATGTTAGTATGGTTATGTGCTCATGATGGAAACTAGTTCATGTTAAGTTTGGTTATTTGACAAAAATATATAAATAACTTGTATGCTTGTTAAAAAGAGCCACTTTAATGACCAAGTTTGGACAACTACTAATTCTTGTATGTTAAAAATAATTTGGAACACTTAACTTGGTGTAAAATGGGTATACATAATGTCAAAAAATTGGATTTCATGAAAAATATAAGTTTTGTAAAAACTGGACAGAGATGACACACTTTCTGCGTGTCATAAATCTGCTGTCATCTGGGAATAACATGAAGTATGAACACTGAACAGAGATGACACACATTTTCTGCGTGTCATAAAACTGCTGTCACTTAGAAAAATATACATTTTTTTCCATATTTTTCAGACACTTATATTTTGACTCCAAAACCAAAACTAAAGTTACTAAAGGATGATTTTGAGCCTATAAAAGTGTTTATCAAAGATTCAACCATGAAACTCTGAAGAAATGTAAACATGGAATTTCTTGTGATAAAAATACCATTTATTTTAACGAAGAATGGAGTATAAAGCCTTGTGACAAACTTGTGACCACTTAGGACTTGTAACATATGATTTAGGGCTGCCAAGATTATTTTCTAAACTTACAAAGTGATTCGGGAAGTCAAACACTTGAAAACGGAACAATCGGATACCGTAATACGACTTTGCAAAGGAAAATATAACTTATTTTTGAACAAGAATTGAATCTGGTCCAGAACATTAAATATGCTTATATTGACATGTAAAAATGTTTCCTAAAGTTCAGAAATGGAAAAACATGTTTTAGAAGTGAACCGGGCCAAAACTGTAACTTTCGATAACTCGAAAATGTCAATTTTTACAAGTTAAACTTCCACCGGCACACTTGGCAACTTAAGACCCTAAACCACATTAAAACAAGCATGTTAACAAATCTCAATTGTTAAGGAAACTTAAGAAGTCATAAACAAGTCGAATCGGTCAAACCGGTGAAACCGGCTAACTACCGGACGAACCGACACTTAATTTACCAAAATATAACTTCATATAATTTTGAAAACATTTCTTCATACTAATGGGTATACTTTCAAGTGTCAAAATTCTTTCGTAAAACGCGACATATACCGTGTATTAACGCGCGGTATAATACGCGCGTTCAAACATTAATAAATGAAGGATTTTATTTATTAATCAAAAGGGTTCAAAACCTTACAAATATTTAAGGAATTAAATATTTATAATTTTTCCTAACGTTTAATGAAAAATAACCAATATTATTCAATATTTATTTTTCAAACGCGAAGATTTAATTATTATTTATTTATTCAAATAAATAATAAATTCCACCAACATTAGTATTATTTATTAGACAATAAATAATGTCCTAGGATTTCCATCATTGCCATCGGGTAACAACAGTCGAGACTTAACCTTGAACATTGAGTGACGTATTCACTAACTCAAGATAGCCAAACCCTAATACGTCATAACAATTCCTTGTAGACGTTTGCTAGGCTAAGTTCAACCAACCATATCTGTCTTCCATCTTCAAACATGTGAGTTTCACGGCCCCTTTTACTTATTTCTGTTTTCTAAACTATGGGGGAGAATTCAATGAATGCCAATTCAAATTTCATTTTGTCTGATATTATGATTTCTGTAAGACGTACTGATTGCATGTTCTTTTCATAGACCCCAATCTGTGTATTCATGTTGATTCATGTTATATGCCTAAGTCCCACTATTAATTGAATTCAATTAGTTCATTCGAAACGATAGCTTGTGAATAGATCTATTTGGGTTGACGACCCTGCCCCGACTTGATCGCGCCAGTCCTGACTCCACGGAAATAGTCAAGGGGTACATTAGTTATTCTGGTCATTCGGTGTACATGGGGTTGGACACCAGGAGTGGGTAAACAGTTAGTTTTGAATTCAAGGTTCATGCTTGATCTTTACAACATCAGAGTCAATAAAAATAATATCATGACGGCCAATCATTTCAAACATTGTTTCAAACACTGATTCAAACATTGTTCAAACATTTTCATGTGTCATCAAACCTGTGAACTCACCAACAATTCTGTTGACTTTTTAAATTTCTTGAATTCTCAGGTAAATAAGGATGCAATTCAATGTCTTTCTACATAGATCCTGCTTGTCTCATATCATGGTCTGCTTGCCGTGTGTTCATGCATTTCACTTGGGAGATTTAGTCACATTACACCTTAGGGTTGTCATGATTTAAAATCTCATATCATTGTCTTTTGAAACTTAACATGTACTTCCACTACTATTTTCCGCTGCCACTGTTTTAAATATTTAAATAAATGTTTAGGAATTATGTTTTTGAAAGACAAATGACTTTTCTAAATATTCACTTAGATGTCAATCATTCATAACCATGACCATGATGCCAAATCAGTCACATGCCCACATTCAGCCATTCTCGGGGTGTGACATTGTGCATGATCATGTACAGATCCAGGAGACAGCGCCCCAAAGAAAAATGATGTTGCAGAGTAGCCGTTTCAGGAATCATCGGCCCAAGGAAGGGACCAAACCAGGTTCAAATATTTTGTGTAGTTTGCTACTGCTGATCTGTTTCTGCCTTTCTGGTGTATTATTGAAAGGGTTAGCTCATTGCTACAATACATATTGAAAGGGTAAATTGTCTACTTAAGAGTGAGCTCATTACATGGATTTATTTTTCGTGGCAAGAAAAGCGAACATTTATGAATAGTTGGTTTGTTTAACTTTGTCATGTTTGAATTCAATTGCATGCCCACATTTGATACTAGCTTTATCAATATTATAATGATCAACTGGTCATGTACCTGAAATGATCATTACATATACGATCTATATTCTGTAGTTCACTATTCTTATTCTTTTTGTTATTAAACTGCAACTAAGTACTATTCTTTATTCTTTTTGTTATTAAACTGCAGCTGAGTAATGGATATACCGCATATATTAATATATTTGAATAAGATCAGATACTAATTACATGATCCCTTATTCAAATATATTAATATATGTAATTAGTATTTGAGTTTATTTTAATCAAAATGTTCTAACTGTTTGCTGTTGTGTCATTGTGAATATAGGTGAAGCACAATTGGACACACAATTGACTGTACCGCTCTATATATGATATAAAACTGGCTTTTGTACAATGTGCAAGATAACACAAGTGAGTCACTGTCATACTATAAACATGAATGAGTAATGACTACTAACACAATATGCCCACTTGAAATGTGACATAATATTTGTGTATTAGTATCTCTCTTTTAAAACCTTTTAGAATTAACTCGCTGTATGTTAGGACTTTTGACCCGTTCATTTTGAATTGCAAAATTTCAAAAGTTTAAAACTAATTTATTGTATCTTGACATGTATGACCCCTTTCAATTTTTAGTTGCAATATATTAATCTATTTAGCATTACTTCACTTTAACATGTTTCATTCTAGATTGATATATAAGCATTATAACCCTTTGTATCATCGTCGTTGCTGGTAAAGTTGGAAGTATTTTTTATTCAGTGCATTTAAAATAAATTGATGTGATGCTTCCTTTGGACCTCATCAAAACTATTATGTTCATGAATTCAACTTAAAACATTGTTTATGACTGATTCCATGGTGTACGACACGGATTGACTTCCTCACTATGGAATTCATTGATCCTTGGATTTTATTTTAAAAAGTACTATGTTATTACTGATATCTTAAAACTATGTTGATGACTTCTATCTTACAACTCATTAGGTTTTAAATTACTATGTTTGTGACCAATATATATTTTAATTCGGGTGTTTGTTGTTATTTGTTTGAGTTCTAAAAAAATGAATACCTCGACATAAATTGTCGTGCCGCCATAACAAGCGAACAAATAAACAAATACCGCGTTGTAGTTTGTTGTGCCACTGCAACGCGCGAACAGAAGACGAATAACACGATATACACTATCGC
The DNA here is from genome assembly GCA_039602395.1 of Deinandra increscens subsp. villosa. Classification (NCBI taxonomy): domain Eukaryota; kingdom Viridiplantae; phylum Streptophyta; class Magnoliopsida; order Asterales; family Asteraceae; genus Deinandra; species Deinandra increscens. Next base: position 22,587 of record JBCNJP010002131.1, on the reverse strand, counting down.
CGCCGCAACGCGCGGGCACACGGCTAGTATGATGGATAAGTATATTCTGGTGTATGGACCATTTTGTATTTCGAGATAATCATGCGTCGATATGAAACTTAACAAAACTATTTTTAGTCCATACCAAGGTTTTAAAAACCGGTTCGAACCGGCCGGTTCGACCGGTTCAACCGTCACCCGGCCACCTAGCAGGTTTTTTAACATCCGGTTTTATGGGTTTAACCGGACCGGGTTAGACCGGCCGGTTTTCCGGTTTTGTCCGGTTTTTTCCGGTTCAACCGGTTTTCTGTTTTTTTTTTTTAACTTTTTTTAAAATTATTTTTTAAAGTTTAAAACTTATATTTTCTTATGAAATACATATATAATATTATTTTTGAGTGGATTATAATTGTATTTTAACTATTTTTGTTGGGGTGTACAAGTTTATTAGCATTTTTATAAAAAAATATATATAAATCCCCTAACCGGTTCAACCACCCGGTCTAACCGGTCCGACCGGTCGAACCGGTCCGACCGGTCGAACCGGTCCCGAAAGGTTTTCCGGTTCAACTAAAAAACCGGTTTTTAAAACATTGGTCCATACACATAACATGATAAATTTTCATAATATATTCTCGAGGCATAAAGGTATAGACTTATATTTTACTAACCCATCAAAAAAGTTTACATATATATACTATTAGATCATCATAGGAATATAGAGAGAAAGAGAATGTAGAGGGTAATATCTCATATCTTCATTCATATACATCATATACAAATGCCACTATTTATAAGGCTAGGATAATAATACATATCATAATGGTAATGGAGAGTTAAGAATATGGATAGTCAATACAATAACTATTCATAATATGAGTGATTTAGTTAATCATGATAATAAAGAAATAAGATGACATCACACACCACTATTGATTTAAATTCGATCAACTTAAATATCATATAGTTTTACAACTTAATTAAAGTAGTGAAGACTCCCTTGGTTAATTTTGGTTCCTTGAGCCGACATCCAAAACAGCTAGTGTTTTTCATCGGCCAAAAGGTTGGTTTCCTTCCTCTTCTCGGTCGACCAAAACATCACAAGGCTTCCTCTTCTCGGTCACCAGTTTTTGAATGTGAGCCCCCTTTAATTCTCCTTTCTCAAGCCCAAGCCCATGCCCAAACCGAAGCCCAATCCCATACCCAAACCTAAGCCCAAGCCCAACACCTCAATTTGTTAAATGTTGTGAACTTCTGGTACTTCCATTTTACACTTCAACCGAGTTCCACGATATCAAAAACAAATTCATCACATAAAATTCTTATTTTTTAGGAAAATTGGATTTTATTAATACAAGTTATTACTAGTTGGCCGATATTAATCCAATTAAGAAATTGGCCTACATTAATTCTAATTATCATGGTGTTGGAATTCATTGGACCGCCGTTAGTTTTTGTTTAACTTCGTTAGTATTTTGCTGACGTGACAGTCTATTTTTTATTTGTTTATTTTTGTTTTTTATTCATTTGGATAAAGTGGGAAAAAAATGTATGAATGGGTTCGAAGTTTGATCCGTAAACCAATACAGGGGAGTCTTTCAGGAGGTTGTGCGTAATGGACGACTGAACAATGCACATGTTATAGAGTGACCAAATTTCTTTTTTCGCTTGCTTAGATATGGTATGTCAATTAGCAAATGTAAACAAAATTAAAACTCATAAATAATTGCAAGTTTTAAAATGAACCCAATAAGTAGAAAAAAAATTATTACAAACATAAACCAATTAATTATATGAAGAATAGAGACAGATCGACATGAAAAGTAGGAGGAGATGCCTTTGGCCTAGCTCTGCCTTGAGTAAAAAAAAAAAGACAACATTAATAGGTTATAGCCTTATAGGTATTTAACTCATCTTTAAAAGCCCACAATTTCTTTCATAAGGGGCAAAAAAAATAATCTGTCAAAGAAAATATAGATAGCAAAAATGAAAATGTAGTTTTTTTTTATTCTTTTTCTTTATTTTTTTTATAAAGTTATACTTATTCTATAAGGATAGCAACCATCAAAATTAGGTTGCAAGATTAATTTTGTTAGCCAGCAATGATAACAACTTAAAACAATTTTAAAGATTTAAATTTTGATAGGCACGCACCAAAAATCCAAAATTAAAGGTTTCAACTTTGATATAAATGTTAGAATTTTGGGTCTATTTTGCTATATAAAATACTAGGTTAGTAACTCGTGTAATACACAGACTGAATATGAATTCATAATATTAGATAGATACAAATAAAAAAAAGATAATAATTAAGAAATTTGAAAATTATCCTTGATATAAAATTCTTTTAATATATTAAATTATAATTTAATACATTTAAGAATTTTATTGTGTTTCGCAAGTTATTGATTACTTTTCACAAAAATACGAAAGTTATTGAGTAAATTAATTAGATTTACATTAACTTTATCAAAATTTTAAAATAAAATTTTAGTTTTAATAAAATTTGTAATTAATCTTAATTGATGATTTACTAAATTGGTAATTGATTGTGAGTTTGACATGTGGTACTGGTGATGTGGACCATTTATAAATAAGACATATGACACAATTTTTTTTACTTTATTAGGATTTAAGATTAAGATAAGATAAGTTTTTAGTCTTGAATCAAAATTGATTGTTTAGCATCTAGTTATCTAATGTTCAACTTCACTGTATTGTACTTTTGACTATTTTCTTCGCAATTTACAAAAATATAACAAAAATAATAAAGCTAGTATCTTTTTAGTCATATTGATAAATTTATCAAATAATTAAAATGCAATAAAGTATGTCTAAAATATCAAATGACAAACTCAACACACAAAAAATCAAGGAATCAGGAAAATGCGAATCGCGTTTAGAATCGCGAACACAACCATGCGATTCTATACTAAATTGTGAAACGACCATCCAATTCAATATTTCACCATTATTATAATGATGAGATGGTGATCCGCCCACGCGTTGCGGCGGGCCACCCTTGACGAATGTCGAAAACTCTAAAATTAGACTAAAAAACAAAAGTAGAAAAGTTAAGGGGGTATAAAACGTAAAAGTCTAAAAATTGTGTGGCCGAATTATAAAACTATAAAAAAATCATGGCGAAAGTCAAAAACTCTAAAAGTATATTAAAAATTTTGAAAGTAGAAAAGTTAAGAGATATAAACGTAAAAGTCTAAATTTCGTGGTCAAAGTTTAAAACTATAAAAATTATACTAAAAACGAAAGTAGAAAAGTTAAGGGTTATAAAACGTAAATATATCAAAGTTTCGTGATTAATGTATAAAACTATAAAAATGTATATTAAAAAACGAAAGGAGAAAAATTAAGGTGTATAAAATGTAATGTCTAAAAGCTTCATGACCAAATTATGAAACTTAAAAAAATTGGGACCAAAGTAAAAATGTGTATAAGTACACTATTTCTTTTTAATTAAGTAATTCATGACAAGAAAGGAAAGAAACACATCTACCAAATCTACCAAATAATATGTGTAGCAACCCAAAGAAAACAATTAATTCAGATACACAAACAAAAAAAGGACTATAATATCGTAAAACTAAAATATTGCCATTAAATCCAAAAAATGTAAAGAATAAGAGGGACCAGAGTGTCTTAAAGCCAAAAGCATGTGGTTATATAAAAAAAGTAAAACAATATTATTTGTTTTGAATTCTGTTAAAATATATCAATTTGATTTATGGTTTATCACATTGTTTTACGGGATGTGTTTGTTATTTTTTATGAGATTTTTTACCGTTGGGCTTTAGGAGCCGATGAGCCAAATTGATGCTGATGGGCCGTTGATAAAGAAACGGATCTGTGGTTCAATCCAGGTCAAGGCTGGTGCGGATATGGATCTTCAGCCTGATATACAAAAGCGTCATTATCTGCTGCTAGGGTTCATATGTCTTAAAATGTCACTCCGTCTTCTTTTTAAGATGATCTCAAGAAGTTAGGGTTTCCTCCTCTGGTTCTTCACTGATTGTTGAATGGTTCATCTTAGTTGTTGAATCAATTGGTCGAGTTCTTTCTTTGTCTTTGCCATTTAGTCGTTGGTCTAGGGTTTATGTTTGGTTCATCGTGTATCTTGACGAACCTGAATTCCTGTTAGATCGTAGCGTCTGTGTTGGTGTAAAGATTTGTTTGATATCATCTTGTTGATGACTGTTCTTGTTCTTTGAAGATTTGTTTGTTTATCTTGAGATCTGACTTTTCAGTTTGATTCTGGGTTAATAAAATCTGATTTGAGTTTGTGTTATTTGTATCTCAAAATTTGACAAATTCTCATTGTTATATTTATAATATGAGTCCATCAAACTTCATATCATACTCAAATCGTTTCATGTAATCCACTATTTCTCCCACAAACAATACAAACATGCAGCTTATCACCGATTGGACATGTGTCACACCCCCAAAAATCCCACGCGCAACAACGCGCCGCAGGGAGCGTGACAAACCAGGATCGAACACATTAGCCATACGAACAGTCTATATGCAATGTAAAAGTAAAACCAGAGTAAATGCGGTTACTAAATGCGGAAGCGTAAATCGACAAAGTTGTAATATTTGTTCAAGCGCCAAACATGCGCAAACCGAAAATTAATAAGTTTGATAAATAATAAGTCTATGATGCATGCATAGTAATTGTAATCCTTATGTGGTGCATCCTAGCTCGTGGCAGATAATCCAGTTTAGCGACCTGAGATATAACATGCTAAAGTGTCAACACAAAGGTTGGTGAGTTCACAGGTTTAATCAGTTCAACAGTTTAACGGTTCAGTAAAATCCAGATAATATATCAATAGTTAGCTAGACTATTTTCAAGAAATCAGTGCACGTTTGACTAGATCAACTAGCTATCCAGTTACTGAAGCTCGACAAGTTCAATTGTGCCTCGTTAAGACTAAGAAGTTTATAACACCCGTTCGATATCCAATCGTGTCAGAGCAACTGACCCGGGTGGGGTTGTCAAACCCAGTAGATCTACTAAATAAGTTCCCGCTGATGTCACATTGACAGTAACTATAAAGTGAGGACTTTTCAATAAGTGTGCCACTATCATTCAGGTGATATAATTATCTAATAGTTCAAATGTTTGCATGCATGTTAATCTCCCCCAACAGGATTTAAAACAGTAAAATGGGGCCGTGAAACTCACCTTAGGTTGCTCGGCAAAGTTTACAGACAAACAGTTAATTCAAGTAGCAAGAACGAGTCTTGTGCAAGCAATCAATCACCTAACGAGCATACGAGTATAAGTGTGTGTTCTATAAACTATTAAATCTAACGTAAACGATAAATACGAAGGATCGTAAGGTTCGGAATAAGTCGAGGATGGCACTTGTGCCAAATCCGAGCGATTATCGAAATACGCGAGAAAATACAATATATACCAATATTATACATTATATGGTTCAAGGGTTTCGAAAATAATTAAATATTTATTTAACTAAATGTTCGAGTAACGTTGACAACGAATTTTTGCGAGGACAAAGCATATTTATATATATATTGAAGGTTATCATAAAATATTCGATTATTTCAATAAAAATCCAATGTCACAAGTTTATATATTTTAATCTACTCAAAATATATATATATATATATATATTTTTTTTTTTTACCTTTTTGTAACACTAGAATTTTTATATCAATATATATATACATAGGTATTAGAAATCTATTTTTAACTAAAGATAACAAGTTACACATGTTTTATAAATCCAAATATGATTTGCGAGGTTTTAATGATTTAAATATGTTTTTACGGGTTAAAATACGACAAGGAACAATTTCGGTACAAGTTCTAGGTACTAAGCGCTCAAAGCAACAAAAAAAACAGAAAAAATAAAACTGTGGAGGTCACTGGGTTCGAACCCGTGACCTCCTGGACCAAACATTGGAGTCTCGGCCATCCGGCCAGTGGCCCGATTGCGTTAAGGTATCGTCTGCAAACTTTTTATATACACTCAGTGACTAGAAATCAAGCCAGGAAAAATAAAGGACCAAAAATGGTGAGGCCGGGACTCGAACCCGCGCCTCCAGCGTACAACCCAGTCCCTTAACCGATCGTGCCAGTTTGGCGTCTGTTAACTAACCCGATTCCCAAACCTTATAACCCTTACCCGCCGGATGTCCTCTTCTTCCCCACAAACCCTAATCTCGCCGGAGGTATTTTCCGGTCGTCGGAAAATTACGAAAACGTAAATTAACTTAGAAAAATGTGCGACTAGCATAGGGGATGAGTTACCTTGAGCCGAAGATGAGAGAAAACAAGTTTTTAACACCGAAACTTTGACGACCGCCCCGCACGTTGCTTCGATTCTCAAAACTGAGGACACCTGCGTGTTCAGTGTCAAAAGGCGAACTCAGTGGTGGTCGAATGGATGTCGATGGTGCAGTGGTTGATCGGGATTTTAAGTTCACCGGAAAAAAACTTCTAGCAACGAAAATAGAGAGAATGAGGGAGAGAACTTGCGAGAGAGGGAGTGTGTGTTGAGGTTTGCCAATGATCGGCCATCTATATCATTGAGATCAAGTAACCGATCCAAATTTGAAGAAGGAATTAAGTTGGGTTAATTGCAGCGATGACCGTGCGACAGTTTTTGTTTTTCTCTTGAATGTGTTATGAATGAGACATTAAATTGTCTTTAACCAAATGACAGAAACAGTCCCTGCAGTTAATCCATAATAGAACTCATGTTTGGATAATTACAGGATGGGTCCTTGCAGATTTGACTAAATAAAATGAGTTTAGGAATTGACAAGAGTAATCCCTCGGAGTTTAGGAGTGTTGACGGTTTTCTAACGGAGTTAACAAGAAATGTTTCTAACCACGAATATACGAGGAATGTCAATATATACAATTCGTATAACGTTTATAGGAAAGTATAAACTTAAACGACTACATAAAATCATAAATAATAATTCCACTTCTCCATTCAATTTCACATAAAATCATGGGTTTTAATTCTATAACTTATATATAATTAAAATACATAACTCCATGATTAATAACTTCTAATTAGAGTCTTTAAATTACATAAAATCATAAATGTGATTAAATTATGTTTTATATATATATATATATTTATATTTATCACCTAAAATCATAAGATATAATTGTCACATAAAATGACGCAACGTTCACATGAAATCGTAACGTATGATTTACATAAAATCATAGAACAAGAATATCAAACGTCGAACTTAAGTGCATGCTCGTTTAGTGATTACTACACAAAACCCTAATTGCTAAAGTCAACGCAGATAAGCATATAAATGTTCACACAACATTTAATACGGTTTTACGTTCAGTTAATGCTAGAAAATGACCTGAAAAGTCAGATTGTCACAGTATCCCCTTGTTGAAGAATTTTCGTCCTCGAAAATTGTGTAACGCGGTAAAAGTTAATGAGCTAGACACAAAGAAAAAGAAAAGAAAATTCTCAGTCGTCACATCATCCCCTTGTTGAAGAATTTTCGTCCGCGAAAATTAAACCAGTACCTGAACTAGACGAAGGCTGATCCTTGAATAGTCTGGGATATTTCTTCATCATCTGATCTTCGCGTTTCCAAGTGAATTCAGGACCATGTCTTGAGTTCCAACGAACTTTAACGATTGGGATTTTGCTACGCTTTAACTGTTTAACCTCCCGGTCCATAATTTCTACTGGTTCTTCGATAAATCGAAGTTGTTCGTCCACATGCAACTCTTCAAGTGGAGTGATTAATGTCTCATCTGCTAAACATTTCTTTAAATTCGACACATGGAAAACGTTATGGACCCCACTTAGCTCTGCTGGTAAGTTTAGTTCATACGATGAGAGACCAACTCTATCAACAATCTTGAACGGTCCAATGTATCTCGGGTTTAACTTACCACGTTTACCAAAACGCACTACACCCTTCCAGGGTGAGACTTTTAACAAGACCTTGTCTCCTTCCTTAAATTCCAAAGGTCTTCGCCGTTTATCAGCATAACTTTTCTGTCTATCTCGTGCGGCTGCCATACGATTACGAACTTACACGATCTTTTCTGTTGTCTCGAGTACTAACTCAGGACCTGTGAGTTGACTGTCACCAACCTCCGCCCAACATAGAGGTGATCTACACTTTCGCCCGTAAAGTGCTTCAAACGGAGCTACACCAATACTGGTGTGGTAACTGTTGTTATACGAGAATTCCACCAAGGGTAAGTGTTTATCCCAACTTTCACCAAAATCGATAGCACATGCACGCAGCATGTCCTCAAGAGTTTGAATGGTCCGTTCACTTTGACCATCGGTCTGAGGATGATATGCAGTACTCATATCCAGACGCGATCCCAATGCTTCATGTAGAGATTCCCAACATTTGGATGTAAATCGAGCGTCTCGATCCGATATGATAGAAACAGGTACTCCATGTCGTGCGACGATCTCTTTAAGGTAGATTTTTCCTAACGTCTCGGAGGTATCAGTTTCCTTGATTGGTAGGAAATGTGCCGACTTGGTTAGGCGATCAACAATTACCCAAATTGTATCACATTTGCTTGCTGTACGGAGTAGCTTTGTGATAAAATCCATAGCAATTCCCTCCCATTTCCACTCGGGAATTTTTGGTTGTTGAAGTAACCCTGCCGGTTTCTGGTATTCCGCCTTAACTTTTGAACAAGTCAAGCTCTTGCTTACGTAAGTGGCAATGTCGGCTTTCATCTTAGGCCACCAATAAATCAGTTTAAAATCTTGGTACATCTTATCCGAGCCTGGATGAATAGAGTAACGAGACTTATGGGCTTCATCCATAATCAATTCCCTCAAGTTTCCATACACGGGAATCCATATTCGGTTCGCACAATACCGGATACCATCTGATCTGACTTCCAATAACTTATTCATACCCCGCAAGGATTCTAACTCCATGTTCTCATCTTTGAGTGCTTCGAGTTGTGCATTCCGGATCTGATCGGGTAATCCTGTATGAATAGTAAGTTGCAACGCACGAACTCTTCTAGGCTTGGGGTTATCCTTCCGACTTAAGGCATCAGCTACCACATTAGCCTTGCCTGGAAGGTATCTAATTGCGCAATCGTAGTCATTAAGAAGTTCCACCCAACGACGTTGTCTCATGTTTAACTCCTTTTGAGCAAAGATATGCTCGAGACTCTTGTGATCAGTGTAGATAGTACACTTTGTACCATAAAGATAGTGTCTCCAAATTTTCAACGCGAAAATGACTGCTCCCAACTCCAAATCATGAGTTGTATAATTCTGCTCGTGGGTTTTTAACTGACGAGAGGCATAAGCTATGACTTTTTCTCTTTGCATCAGCACACAACCTAATCCTTGCTTCGATGCATCACAATACACCACGAAATCATCACAACCCTCTGGTAGGGATAATATTGGCGCGCTACAAAGTTTCTGCTTTAGTAGCTGAAAAGCGGCGTCATGCTTTTCATTCCAGTTATACGCCGTTCCTTTATGCGTTAGCGCCGTAAGAGGTTGGGCTATCTTTGAAAATCCCTCAATGAAGCGTCTATAATAACCCGCCAAACCAAGGAATTGGCGAATTTCCGTTGGTGTCTTAGGCGCAGGCCAATTCTTAATTGCCTCAACTTTGATTGGATCAACGTGAATCTCCTGATCATTAACGATATGACCAAGAAATTGCACCTCACGCATCCAGAAATCACACTTTGAAAATTTTGCATACAATTGCTCCTTCTTGAGTAACTCTAAGATCAAACGAAGATGTTGTTCGTGCTCCTCCTTAGACTTAGAATATATCAGAATATCATCAATGAAGACGATGACGAATTTATCGAGATATGGCTTGCAAACGCGATTCATCAAGTCCATGAAAATCGCTGGTGCGTTGGTTAACCCAAATGGCATAACCATGAACTCATAATGACCATAACGAGTTCTAAACGCTGTTTTCGAGACATCCTCCTCGCGGACTCTCAGCTGGTGATAACCTGATCTTAAATCGATTTTGGAATAGTAGCTAGAACCTTGTAGTTGATCAAACAAATCATCGATTCGGGGCAAGGGATAACGATTCTTGACAGTCACCTTGTTGAGCTCTCTGTAATCGATGCACATTCGAAAGGTTCCATCCTTCTTCTTAACAAACAACACTGGAGCTCCCCAGGGTGATGAGCTGGGCCTAATAAATCCCTTTTCAAGTAGTTCTTGAAGTTGAGTATATAGCTCTTGTAACTCATTTGGTGCTAAACGATAAGGTGCACGAGCAATAGGTGCTGCTCCTGGAGCAAGATCAATCTGAAATTCGACTTCTCGATGAGGCGGTAGACCTGGTAGATCTTCCGGAAAGACTTCAGGAAAGTCCTTCACGATCGGGATATCTTCAATTCTCTTTTCCTCATTTGTTTTCTCTGAAATGTTCACAAGAACAGCAAAATGTCCTTTACGCAAACACTTCTGTGCCTTGAGATAAGATATCACACCCATAACCGTACCACACTTTTCTCCTTGAACTGAGAGTAATTATCCACTAGGCAACGGTATCCGAACAATTTTCTCATGACAAACGATTTCAGCACGATTCTTGGATAGCCAATCCATTCCCACAATGACATCAAAACTTCCCAAGGAGATGGGCATAAGATCTATTTCTAATTTATGGCCAGCCAATTCCAATTTACAGTCTTTAACTAAATGGGTAGACTCAACAAGTTTACCATTAGCAAGTTCAACTACGTATTTAGCATCTAAAGGAGTCATGTTGGCATTTATCATATTGCTAAATTTAGTAGATATGAAGCTTCTATCGGCACCAGTGTCAAACAAGACTAGAGCATAATATCCGTTAAGAGAAAACTTACCGGTAACGACATTTGGATCTGCTCTGGCATCTCCCGAGCCTATAACAAAAGCTCTACCCCTGGCACCATTTCCTCCGTTGTTCCCATTGTTGTTGTTATTATTGCCATTGCGATTGTTATTGTTGTAGTTATTGTTGTTTCCACCGTTCAGCTGAGGACAATTCCTCTTTATGTGGCCTTCTTTCCCACAATTAAAACAACCTTTAGGGGTTTCAGCATCCTGAACTTGTTTCCCATTATTTTTGGTTGGGCAATCCTTAGATTGATGCCCCTTATTACCGCATTTGGCACACAAATACCGGTCACATGGACCATAGTGGTGGTACTTGCACTTGTTGCACTGTGGGTACTTGCCCACATAACCCTGTTGCCCTTGGTTCTGATTATTCTGCTTCTGAGAATTTGATGAGAAATTCCTGGAATTGTTGAATTTGCGGTTCTGGTTTTGATGGTTCTGCTGATTGGACGACTTGTTTCCAGACTGGTTCCCAGAATTATCCCACTTTCTTTTGTTGTCAGAGGCTCCAGAAGTTCCTTTCTTAGGAGGTAAGACTCCTTGATCAACCGCTTGATTCGTGAGCCTATTAGCAATCCTTACAGCATCACGAATAGTCACAGGGTTTGAAGCAGTCACCATTCCCTGGATTTGAGGTACCAAACCCTTGATATACAGCTCGATTCTTCGGTAAGCAGGTGTGGCGATTCTAGGACACAGATTCGCAAGAGAATTCGAGTGAGTAGTGTAAGCTTCAATTTCAGACCCCTCCATCTTGAGATTATACAGCTCAGTTTCCACTTTCTGGATCTCGTCCCGTGGATAATACTCTTCTTGCAAAAGTTCCTTGAATTCAGCCCAAGGCACTGCATTAGCTTCTTCAATCCCCAACATCTGCACCTCAGTCTTCCACCAGGTGAGAGCCGGTCCTTCCAAGGTACCCGTGGCAAATTTCACTTTGCTAGCCTCAGGACAGTTACACATTTCAAAAGCAGATTCCACTTTTTCAATCCAGTGGAGTAGGCTAACAGCTCCTTCAGTTCCTTTGAACTGATTAGGCTTACAGTCCATGAAAGTCTTAAATGTAGCATTACCTGTACATACATTCATACAACCATTCAATCACAGATTACCAATTTGTGTGATCACATCAACAACAAAACACGGATTTTGTGTTACCTTGAGGTGGCCCTGCATTGCCTACACCCTGGACATGTGCCGCTAAAGCATCAGCCACATGTTGGTTGATTAGTGCAGCCAATTGAGCCGGTGTCATGTTTGGTACATTTCCGTCTGCCATTATCTTCAATTCACAATTACCCAAAATGAGAATAAGATATAACATGAATCACAACAACCATCACATAAGTAATAAATTACTTCACAAGAGACAATCACATATTAAATAGTAAATCCCATTTCAAATAAAATGCAACTCGTTCACAAATTATCCAACAGAAATTCAAAATTCAAAATGCATAGTCTTGGGAACATCCTCCCGAAAAACAAACAACCAAACAAAACAAAAGTGAAAACAAATAACTCAAGAGCTATCATGATCACTGGATGCATCAGGCATCTCCTCCTCTGGTTCCTCTTCAGGATCCTCTTCAGGTTCTTCCTCGGGATCCTCTTCAGGTTCCTCCTCGGGATCCTCCTCAATAGGTTCATCAATAGGTTCTACCGGAGCTGGAGGTGCAACCAGAGCCGGAGCCGGAGCCGCAGCCCCCCTAGCCAACTCAAGCTCAGCAACTCGAGCCGTGAGTGTCTCAACCAGCTCTGAGAGGTGATTCACCTGATAATATGTGTCACTCAGTCTTACTTGATACTCGGCCAGACGGCTATTAGCCCCTTTCAACTCTCCCCTAAGGATAGCAACTCTGAGACTGGTGTTGGCTCCATTATCTTGCAGCTCCCTGGCCATATCAAACAGCCTCCTAATGTCCCTGAGCGCGCGGTCAAACATAGAGACCATTTCCGCGACGACCCTTTCAATAGCATACGGCAGTTCGGGTAGAAAGAATCGAGTTGACGACGACTCTGTTGGAATAGGTGGCACTTGCTCTCGATGAACCCAACTGGCCACAAGTGACTCGTACCAGTTCCAGCTGCCGTTGTCCCTTCCACGAACAACAATAGGTTCTCCATAAACGTGGCCCTCGGAAGTTATCCTCCGAACACCATGAGTCGGGGTAGTAGGACCCGTAGAAATCCGCCTACTAGTGACGGATGGGGATGATGATGATGAGGATGATTGGGAAGCGGATATCCATCCAGCCATGTCTGCATGTATACCATATATATATACATATATAAGTACAAGTAACACGTAGTCAAATAGTCACATATTAGTGTGTGTGTTCGAGTGTATGACTAAGGTGTGTCTAAGGCTATAGTCGGTCTACTAATGCAAACCTAGTTCACTATAACCAATGGCTCTGATACCAATCTGTCACACCCCCAAAAATCCCACGCGCGACAACGTGCCGCAGGGAGCGTGACAAACCAGGATCGAACACATTAGCCATACGAACAGTCTATATGCAATGTAAAAGTAAAACCAGAGTAAATGAGGTTATTAAATGCGGAAGCGTAAATCGACAAAGTTGTAATATTTGTTCAAGCGCCAAACATGCGCAAACCGAAAATTAATAAGTTTGATAAATAATAAGTCTATGATGCATGCATAGTAATTGTAATCCTTATGTGGTGCATCCTAGCTCGTGGCAGATAATCCAGTTTAGCGACCTGAGATATAACATGCTAAAGTGTCAACACAAAGGTTGGTGAGTTCACAGGTTTAATCAGTTCAACAGTTTAACGGTTCAGTAAAATCCAGATAATATATCAATAGTTAGCTAGACTATTTTCAAGAAATCAATGCACGTTTGACTAGATCAACTAGCTATCCAGTTACTGAAGCTCGACAAGTTCAATTGTGCCTCGTTAAGACTAAGAAGTTTATAACACCCGTTCGATATCCAATCGTGTCAGAGCGACTGACCCGGGTGGGGTTGTCAAACCCAGTAGATCTACTAAATAAGTTCCCGCTGATGTCACATTGACAGTAACTATAAAGTGAGGACTTTTCAATAAGTGTGTCACTATCATTCAGGTGATATAATTATCTAATAGTTCAAATGTTTGCATGCATGTTAATCTCCCCCAACAGGATTTAAAACAGTAAAATGGGGCCGTGAAACTCACCTTAGGTTGCTCGGCAAAGTTTACAGACAAACAGTTAATTCAAGTAGCAAGAACGAGTCTTGTGCAAGCAATCAATCACCTAACGAGCATACGAGTATAAGTGTGTGTTCTATAAACTATTAAATCTAACGTAAACGATAAATACGAAGGATCGTAAGGTTCGGAATAAGTCGAGGATGGCACTTGTGCCAAATCCGAGCGATTATCGAAATACGCGAGAAAATACAATATATATCAATATTATACATTATATGGTTCAAGGGTTTCGAAAATAATTAAATATTTATTTAACTAAATGTTCGAGTAACGTTGACAACGAATTTTTGCGAGGACAAAGCATATTTATATATATATATTGAAGGTTATCATAAAATATTCGATTATTTCAATAAAAATCCAATGTCACAAGTTTATATATTTTAATCTACTCAAAATATATATATATATATATATATATATATATATATATATATATATTTGTTTTTACCTTTTTGTAACACTAAAATTTTTATATCAATATATATATATACATAGGTATTAGAAATCTATTTTTAACTAAAGATAACAAGTTACACATGTTTTATAAATACAAATATGATTTGCGAGGTTTTAATGATTTAAATATGTTTTTACGGGTTAAAATACGACAAGGAACAATTTCGGTACAAGTTCTAGGTACTAAGCGCTCAAAGCAACAAAAAAAACAGAAAAAATAAAACTGTGGACGTCACTGGGTTCGAACCCGTGACCTCCTGGACCAAACATTGGAGTCTCGGCCATCCGGCCAGTGGCCCGATTGCGTTAAGGTATCGTCTGCAAACTTTTTATATACACTCAGTGACCAGAAATCAAGCCAGGAAAAATAAAGGACCAAAAATGGTGAGGCCGGGACTCGAACCCGTGCCTCCAGCGTACAACCCAGTCCCTTAACCGATCGTGCCAGTTTGGCGTCTGTTAACTAACCCGATTCCCAAACCTTATAACCCTTACCCGCCGGATGTCCTCTTCTTCCCCACAAACCCTAATCTCGCCGGAGGTATTTTCCGGTCGTCGGAAAATTACGAAAACGTAAATTAACTTAGAAAAATGTGCGACTAGCATAGGGGATGAGTTACCTTGAGCCGAAGATGAGAGAAAACAAGTTTTTAACACCGAAACTTTGACGACCGCCCCGCACGTTGCTTCGATTCTCAAAACTGAGGACACCTGCGTGTTCAGTGTCCAAAGGCGAACTCAGTGGTGGTCGAATGGATGTCGATGGTGCAGTGGTTGATCGGGATTTTAAGTTCACCGGAAAAAAACTTCTAGCAACGAAAATAGAGAGAATGAGGGAGAGAACTTGCGAGAGAGGGAGTGTGTGTTGAGGTTTGCCAATGATCGGCCATCTATATCATTGAGATCAAGTAACCGATCCAAATTTGAAGAAGGAATTAAGTTGGGTTAATTGCAGCGATGACCGTGCGACGGTTTTTGTTTTTCCTCTTGAATGTGTTATGAATGAAACATTAAATTGTCTTTAACCAAATGACAGAAACAGTCCCTGCAGTTAATCCATAATAGAACTCATGTTTGGATAACTACAGGATGGGTCCTTGCAGATTTGACTAAATAAAATGAGTTTAGGAATTGACAAGAGTAATCCCTCGGAGTTTAGGAGTGTTGACGGTTTTCTAACGGAGTTAACAAGAAATGTTTCTAACCACGAATATACGAGGAATGTCAATATATACAATTCGTATAACGTTTATAGGAAAATATAAACTTAAACGACTACATAAAATCATAAATAATAATTCCACTTCTCCATTCAATTTCACATAAAATCATGGGTTTTAATTCTATAACTTATATATAATTAAAATACATAACTCCATGATTAATAACTTCTAATTAGAGTCTTTAAATTACATAAAATCATAAATGTGATTAAATTATGTTTTATATATATATATATTTATATTTATCACCTAAAATCATAAGATATAATTGTCACATAAAATGACGCAACGTTCACATGAAATCGTAACGTATGATTTACATAAAATCATAGAACAAGAATATCAAACGTCGAACTTAAGTGCATGCTCGTTTAGTGATTACTACACAAAACCCTAATTGCTAAAGTCAACGCAGATAAGCATATAAATGTTCACACAACATTTAATACGGTTTTACGTTCAGTTAATGCTAGAAAATGACCTGAAAAGTCGGATTGTCACAGTATCCCCTTGTTGAAGAATTTTCATCCTCGAAAATTGTGTAACGCGGTAAAAGTTAATGAGCTAGACACAAAGAAAAAGAAAAGAAAATTCTCAGTCGTCACAACATGCATGATTATGTGTTGAGAGGTGTGATCGATTTTAACCCATTCACATCTAGTTTTAAGGTCAATGGCTTCAACGAGTTGAGCTGCCAACTAGGTTCTTATTTCTTTAGACATTTAACTAAAATATATTAATTTTTATACAACACTTTACACACACATTATTTAATCATATTCTTAATATATATATTTTTCTCAATCAACCAGGGCACACACTCTTTATTCTATAATATATTAGTATCATAAGTAAGATACTTTGTATGTATGTATATATTATTTAACATCTATTATTGTTATAAATAAGTTAAAGAAAAAGATATGTTTTTCTTATGCCTTTGAATCTTTTCCTTTCATTTTTAGTTAACATGTTCCCCAACAAACATATTATAAGTTCAAACCCTGCAAAGTAAAGATGTTGTAGTTTATTAGTTATAAAAAGAAAGCTCGTGTTTCAAAACTTGTCAAACTAGTTGATCATGGAGGGAGCCGGTTTGAGGATCGATGTGTATGTTGCCTCCGACCAACTCACGCTTGTATCGAACAATAATGGCAAAGTTTAATGGGGACTCGGAGGGGCGACTGTCTCCTCGGTTTTTTCGTCTAAGAGTACCTATTTTGCGATTTTATATAAAAAAAGTTATATGTATTGAGCATCGTCCCCTCGGATGTATTGAGCATCGCCTCCTCGGTAGAATTTTTGAGCCCCCTCCCCTCAGGGTTTTCTTTCAAGCTTCGCCAATGTCGAACAACTCATAGCTACCAATACATAGTAATCGATCAATTAAAACAGTTTAATAGAATAACCTTTGCCAGAATGTTTATAGATGACTTCACAAATTATTGGAGAGGTTGGGGATATGCTATATATTGATGTTCTAATCGAAAGAAAGTTGAAGTTGTCTTTATTTTCTTTTAC
This sequence comes from Deinandra increscens subsp. villosa, assembly GCA_039602395.1. Taxonomy (NCBI): domain Eukaryota; kingdom Viridiplantae; phylum Streptophyta; class Magnoliopsida; order Asterales; family Asteraceae; genus Deinandra; species Deinandra increscens. The sequence goes on along the minus strand of JBCNJP010002131.1, from coordinate 5,288 downwards.
TCACTTTAAAGTTGCTTTATGATGTGTTATCCTCAACAACATATATAGTTTGACCGCTATAGTGTTACTTTTGTTTTAATTAGTTGCTTGCAAGATCAAGAGTGTACCAACTAATTAAACATGGAATACCAACGCTTAAAGCAAAGTATCAAATACAAACCACATTATATTAATCTCGTTCAAAACCAATAAACCGGCCATCATGGTCAATCTTTTTTTTTCTTTTAACAATTTTAATGATTTTGGTTAAGAATTAGATTTTTTTTACTTTTTCGAAGAGTATCAAAATACTCTTAGTAAGTCAGATTATTTCTATTAGTATATTATATATAGAGAAAGAGAGAGATGCATTCAAACGAAAACCAACATATATTTGTGACTGGTGAAAGCCAAAACAACTATTATTAACCATCAGGTATAGTTACTAATAATCTATGTAAATTATATAATAATTAGTAAAATGTGTATCTATGTATATTTATGCATGTGCATATGTGCATTTAAAATAGTAATATTTAAATGTTAATACTACACAATATATACATACAGAAAGAAGTTTAATGGAAGATCTGAACTAATTCTATGTAGATATCCAGTAATAAAAAATACATATTTTACATTTAAAAGTAAAGTAATACGGTGATTTTTTTGGTTCTCAACAAAAACTTGATTCTTGATTAAATATCTCTCTCTATATATTATAGAAAAGTTTTCTAAAAAAGTCTTATTTTAATTTTTGGAGTTTTTATTATAAACATTCGTTTTTATAAACGACATATATAAATCACTATATTTGTGAACCTTGATGCCGAGCTTATATTATGTGTCACTATTATTATAAAAACTATCCATCCCGTAATAAATATTGTTCTAAACCACCATACAGTTTTTATTTATTCAGACTATTTTAATTACTACATCACTCTATACTTAATAAAAACATGAGAAATTAACTATGGGTCTTTTTAAATAAGGTCTAAGTAGCGAGAAAATTATTAAGATAGGTAATTTTGATCAACGATAATCACCTTTATATTAGATATCAAAGCCTAAAGGCTCAGCCAGCAACTAAGCTATTTATACATATAAACCGACTGTTAATTAAGCCTTCGAAAGCACTCATAAGCGTAGGCTAAGCCTTCAATCTTCGGCCTCTGATGCATATTTTGTAATTTTAACCGATCAATGTCTATTTTAACGATTTTCAAGCAAGAGCTTAAAATATAGCGGTTTCAAGATCTATTCGGATGTTTTTCAGTAGGGTAAGTAGCAGTAACCATTTTTCGTAACCCCGAAACCTCCTCCTTAAGCTTAGCATTCTCTCGAACCGCCTGATCATGCGTCTCCGAGAAGTTATTCAGTCTGTTCATAAGTTGCTGGTTTTCATTTCGGAGCCAAAACACCATCGACCAAAGTTCATCCAGGTGTTTCTGCTTCCGCATTCTTGATCTGCGTGCCGACTCTCGGTTAGAGATCATCCTCCTCCGCTTTCTCTCGTTGATTAGACTTAGTTGCTGCTCGTCCGCTTCATCGGAAGTCGAGTATATGGATTGCATGTTGAGTTCTTGAAGCTGGTAGAACCCGTTCGAAAACGAGTTAAAATCGTCGAGTTCGGTGGCTGTTGAGATGTTGTTTAGGTTCATGACTAACTGTGGTGTGTTAGGATTATTTTGGGTTGAAGGAATTAAGTAGTGGTAGTCATGAAGCTCTTGCATGGCTATATGAAAATGAATTCTAAGATGGGCAGATTATTTTGGTTTGAAGTTGTGGTTGGAGATGGAGAAGATGAGGCAAGTAGTGCATTTTATAGGATGCTAAAAGGTCCCACTTGTATAAATCCAATAAAAAAACTTAAAAATAAATTATATACGATGAAAAGTTTAGCTTTTTTTAATTTTTTAGTACATATGTGGCTATTATAAAGTGAGTTTACTTATTGCTGAAATAATTGCATGCTTTATTATAGAAATAATTTAAAACTAGAAAAAGAACTCACTCAAAATATACATTATTTTTGGTCCATATATACTTCGTGTGTGTACATGTAAATTCAAAGGTCATTCTAGTGACGTTTTCCTAATGTTCTCGAGACCAGTAAGCCATATGGTTCGATATCCGATTCTTTCTCAAAAGTTTGGTTTTAAATCCTTTGCATTTCTGCTACTTTAAATTTAGTTGTGGATAGGATTTAATTTGAAGCTTAAAGCATGCTTTCATCAATCGCAATTGCCCCACTTACTAAGTGATAGAGAGTACGCGTTTTAGTTAAGTAATGACGATGACTGTGATAGAGATTGAGGTATCATAGACATGTAGAAAAGTAAAAAGACAATATAATATAAAAATTTAACATGATTATGTCGATGTAACCTACGTGTTATTAGGAATTTTATTATTGTTTTCTGCCTCAATCTAATACTCGTAAGCATTTATAATTACAAGACCATTAATATAATATATACTCTCATGTCTTGAATTAAACTAGCTCATCAAGACTCCATAACCCAATAATCTCCCACTTGGGAGGCTTGATCATATTAAAATTGTCATCCGCTGACTCCGTACCTCTTGTGATCTTCCTTAACTCTCTTGGTTGCAGCAGCCTTCATATCTGTTAACCTAAAGGCTTGTTGAAGCTCGCTCGTGCTACAATGTACACATCAGTCATGGCTAAAACTGACCCTATCCCATCTTCATTCTCTATGGCTCCCACTAACACAAACTTCTGGAACCTGAACCCGCTGGAGATATTTTAACAGCCCCATTGTTTACTAGGATCCCTAGCTGAAGTACGCCTCGTGCTCCCACTGCTACGAATGCCTCTAACTGGTTTACTGGAACCTTTCCAAACACATTCACCCTGAATCTTAACTATGGCTCTAGATTTCTTACAAGCAAAGCAAATCCTCTTCTACCAGCTAGAATCTCTTAATCATATTTTATTTTTCTTCTCAACTTAGATAATCTTTCCCTCAGACGGTAAAATGACCATATACAAAGAACCCCCTTTTTTTCCCATGAGCAATCACTGTTGGGAATTTCCGAGGTCGACGAGTTTGGGATTTGGTTAGATGAAACTCAACGTACCACTTACCGTTTGACCGTTCGCACAACACGGTGAAGTTTATGACTCGAAGACTCTCACTAACCGAAGACACGGCAAAGTGACATTATTATTTAGATGTAATAATATTTATTTGTCACTAGTTACTAGTTGTTGGTTATTTACTAGTTTGCCATTGTTAGGTTAGGATATATAGTTTGGTCTTTCATTTGTGAAAGACATGAATGAGTGTATGTTTGAGAGAGTTAGTCATGTATCTTTGAAGTTGTGTGGGGTTCATGAACACTTGTTCATGAACCTAGCATGAGTGGGATAGGTAAATGTAAGCATTCGTTTATATTTATTCACTTATCTTAATCTTGTTCATCACTACTTCTATATATTATCCTCATCATCATCATCACATCTCACAACACCATTGTTGAAGATCCGGTCCATTATGTTCTTCTTGGTGTTTATATATGTTCTACAAAGACAAGCTCACAAAGTCTCCGATCCGCTTCCGCTATACCATCGGGGTTTGGCTTGGCTCACCGACCCCGGTTTCTACAATCACAAGTTTCCCTTACAGTACATTCCACTAACCATCACCAAACACAACCTAAAATCACCGATCATCTGTAACACCCAAATACAACAAGCATCATATAATAATAGTTACCAAAAATAGCCCAAATTATTAACTTTTAAAGAATATCAATTGGGGTGTTAACTATCAAAAGCATACTTTACAAATCTCAACTTGTATAAAAGTTTATTTAAGATAAAATTTTCATTGAAATTTTGGCATGACCTATTCGTAAGTTCAAACATCCTTACGAAGGTCAACCTCTGAAACAAACATGACATAGTTCCAAAAATACTCAACTAACATAAAACGTATAGACCCGAAATCAACCAACCAAATAACCATGGAGTTTTACACCAAAACACAACATAAAGGTTGTGATCACAATAGCGAATTTTAAGGTCATTATTTACTACAATAATTGCCAATTTGTTAGTAACGACGTATCTAATTATCTAGTATAGTTACTTTATCCATGTGCTTAATGACATAAAAAATGAATTTTGTAGCTTTTATTTTATAGAAACAACAATTTATTTCACCGGTGTACGTTGGTGTAACATCACATGGAACGAAAATAAATATCTAGGCTAATATTTATTTACTTTCATTTAGATATATATGAAAGTAACAAAATGCTATTTTATTATCTTGGATAATCACGAAACCCCAGTATTTTTATATCAGTTTGTTCTTCCGTTTGAACTCATTTCTACCTACGAAAAGCCCACAAAACTTGAAGAATACTCTTCATTTAATGAATTCGTCTAATATGCTATCATCCATTGGGTAATAACCTATGGACCATCCCGAAGCATCTTTCGTATGAACCTAAACCACAAAATAAAACCCAACTCATTGGAATCCTCATTTTTAGATGAACCTGATGAACCTGATGAACCAATGTTTCTATCTGAACCATCAACATATCGTGTTTGTCCAATGGACAAATCTATTAACCATTGGGCAGTACCTCTTCTCCAATACCCAACGGTTCTCCATCACCACCACCCAGCTCGTCTCCACCGCTACCACCCTCCACCACCACCCTACTCATGATCCATCATTTCCATCACCATGTGTAGTCAAGGTTAGTTGCTTACACACTACTCCAAGGTGGTACAAGAATTAAGGAAGCGCCATGTGTTTCCTAAACCTTTTCTATAAAAGGATGCATGCATGAAGGAGGAGAAGCACACCATCAAAAACACAACATTATTTCTCCTCTCTCTCTTAATCTTCCCTCCCGGTCTCCCTCTCTACCGGTCGACCACCACCGAACCGGTGACCACTAGCCCCGTCGAGCAGCCCCCAACCACCCTGAGTCATCGTGAACCCTCACCCAACTCCAAACCCATTGTGAACCAAGAGAAAATCGGACCCGGAGCCTCTCGCGTGGACAGGGGCGAAGCGTGGGCTGAAATGGGGATGGGGACGGACCAAAGGCAGACAGGGCCGGACTAAGTATATAAAAATTTTCGGACAGAACGAGTATTAATTCTAAACTACGGAGCGAAAAAACGGATCAAGGCGGGGCCGCTTCTGGCCCCTTAAAAGCTCCGCTCTTGCGCGTGGAGCATTCGAGGAGCATTTGTGGAGTCTCATTCGTGTCTATTTGTTTCTTTTGTTATCGTGGTCTAGTAGTAAGATAGAGGT
>JBCNJP010002130.1:0-16879 GCA_039602395.1 Deinandra increscens subsp. villosa | reverse complement strand
CCATTTCAATAGCTTGGGTAACTTAACCTAAAGTCCAAATGTCCAACAAACACTGATTACGATCCAACAAACGTGATTACGATCCAATACTCTTGATTACGATCCAATCACCTTGATTACGATCGGGAACACAATTCACGATGACACGTGGCAGACGTAAACACTAACCGCCTCAAAATAATCGTGAACACCGTTTACGAGTCCTGATTACGACCCCGTTGATCGTAAACACAGTTTCCGATTAAAGCAACTCGTAAACACCCCTTTTACGATTAAACAAAATCGTAAACTCAAGTACAGTCGATAGAACACTCGTAAACACCTTTTGCAAGGTCGTAAACTAGCAATCTTCAACCAAACAATGATCGTAAACACCGAAGAAACCCAGATTTCTCGAAAAACAGCAGCAGCAACAGTCGGAAACACCAAAAAACCTCTCGAAACCTCTAAATCTCGAACAAAAACCCAGAAATACTCTTGAAACAATATCGTGAGAGCCTCGAATCGAAGATTCTTGGCTCTGATACCAATTGTAGGTCCGAAATTTAACCAAACAACACGATATCTAAACTAATACGAGTGCGGAAACCTCGTACAAGCTTGATTCAAGAACAATAGTAGAAGAATAGACTAAATCTCGTGTAAAGATGAAGTCTTGAATGATAAATGCTACTAAAGGAAGCTGATCGTAAATGAGAAAACACCAAGAAATCGTAAACTTGATAAGTGTATTGAAAAGCTTGCATACAATGAAAGACAAGTGGGTTTATATAGCACCCATACAAAATCGCAAACACTAATAAGCCCACATGGCCCAATCATAAACAAAGTAAAAACCCACTAGATAAGCCCAAAAGCCCATTAACAACTAAGCCCATAACTAATGTTCATGCCTCTAAAATATATAGCCCTACATGTACCAATTGGAGAACGAGGCGTTGCTCGGAGACGGGATGCTCAACATCGTTAAGTTGATTGGTGAGATCCCGAAGGGTCTGGCAGTAAGCATCCAGCGATGGCACGACAGTGAGTTTGAGATTGATGAATTTCTGCTCGAGAGCGGCGACGCGAGAACCTTTGTTGTTAAGGCAGATTTCCTTAACCCGATCCCAAGTCTCTTGAGCGGTGGACTCGGTTTCAAGAACACGTCCAAGATAACTGTCAGATAGGGTGCCATACACCCATTGCAAAACAATAGCATCAATCTTCATCCATTGTTCATATTTCGGGTCAGTTTTAGCCGGAGGACCCGATCCATCGATGCGATCAAGTACTTCATAACCGCGAGCGGTGACTTGAATAGCTTGACCCATGCTGAGTATGAAATCTTTAAGCCATCGAGAACCCGGATCTTCTTCTGAATATCCATGACCATGTAGACGGCATGAATGGGTGTTTTTGGGTTGGATTGTTCAGTGTTGGATGCTTCGGGTTTGTCGTCTATGGCCATGGCAACAAGTGATCGATGATCAAAAAGGGTGCAGGAAAGTGGTTGGATCGAAACCCAAGCAAGAAAAAAAGGAACGGAGGAAAAAAATTAGGTTTTAGAGAGAGGCTCTAATACCATGTTAATGTTTGAATTTCCTTGCCTTTCATTCCACAAAGCTAGAACAATATAAGGAGATACAACGAGAAAATACTGGAAACAAGATCTCCTAATTATGGGGAGATATATACAAATCAATTTACAAAATACACTAAATAATATCCGCTAATATTAAGTACCCAAGGATGTTAGGATGTGTAGCCCGACGAAAAGTAAACCCAAAGTAAATGGTGCCTTTAAGGCACCTTAAGATCATTTTGACATGTTAGAAGTGTGTAGTAATGGGGTTTTGAAGAACCTAATTCACCTGATTAAGTGCATACGATATACAAGGAAACTGATAGTTAAGTACTTAAGCGGCCCCACTAAGGATCTGTAAAGAGTGTGACATTAAAGGTGTCACTCGTGGTGGTAAATACCAAATTAGAAACACGAGGTGTGGCTGCCTGATTGGCTTCCAAAATGTTTACTTTTTAAAGAACAAGATGGTGACCCGCCCGCGCTTCGCGGCGGGCCACCCATTTTCCAAAACGTCGTGGCCAAAATCGAAAACTCTAAAAATGATTTAAAAGTTGACCACTTGCGCTTAAGTCTGAAAAAAAACCACATGTACATGACACGCGGCCTAACACCCATTTTTTAAAACGCTGTGAGCAAAGTCAAAAACTCTAAAAGTGGTCTGAAAGTTGACCACCGCGCGTTGCGGCGGGTCACCTTTTAACGACGCTTCGCGGCGGGCCACCCATTTTCCGAAACGCCATGGTCAAAGTCGAAAACTCTAAAAGTGAATTAAAAGTTAACCACCTGTCGTAAAAACATTGGCCTAACACGTAGTCACGTATCGTCATACGTGACCTAACACATGACCACGTGTCGCAAAAGCATTGACCTACATATAACACGTGGACACGTGTCAGGCCACGTAACCAATCTATTATTGAATGAACATGACACGTGTCATGTTATTAGTGGTGGAACATGACACGTGTCATGTTCCTATTGGTTTAACATATGAATAGTAAATTTTGTCTCTTGACCACTGATTTCTTTTTGTATATATATATAATATCCCGATCATATTTCGATTGGCTAAGGAATAGAGCACTGGTAGTGTGAGTGATTTCTAACTCAAGAAAATAGCTTAAGTCACCCAATTTTTTAGTGTCAAACTCATAGTTGAGTATAGTAATAAAGGAAACAATGACCTCCTCTTGATTTCCTCTTAAAATTAAGTCATCCACATAGACGAGTAAATATATAATGCAAGCATCTCTTTTGAAAACAAAGAGAGATGGATCGACACGACTATAGGAACATCCACTTTGAACAAGGAACGAGCCCAGACGGTGGCACGAAGCTCGTGACCTGTACGCGAGGTGATTTAGAAGACAAAATTAACGGCTATTAGACTAAAGGACATTGAGTGAAACCTTTTAAAATTTAAGGGTACTCATTGTTATTAGTAATGGTAAAAAACAAAACTTACAAAATGTGCAAATCTAAAAAAGACAAAATTTGTAATTTACTCTGTTTAAAAATTTTAAGGTTGCGCTCGAAGTTTGTGTTTACCTTAAACGGTTATTTCATGGCAATCAAATGAATATCCGTAAATTTTTACAAACTTATACACGATCTATAAGTACATTTATTCATTTAAAAATATATATAAATACTTTTAAATACATATTCTTTATGAGAAGACTTAATTTTTATGATTTTTGAAGTTTTTTTTATATATTTTGAGGATCGTCTCCCTCAAATAAGGATCCGTGACTTTTTACCCCTCAAACTTTTCGATGAAGATTCATTAACGTACATCTCCATTGTTACTAAAGTTCTCTCTTATTGATAAACCGAACAAACATATTGTTACCACATTGAATCACACGTTAGAATTAGTTTTGCGGCTCACCACACAGTGACAGAAGTTACGGAAATAACGGTCTGACGAAAGTAAGTTAATAGACTGGGTCGTGAAGAACACCGATCGAGACGCCACATTTAAGATTTTAAACAATATACATAAATTTAAACTCAAAATCTCTAAATAATATATCTCACAATACAAAGCATTATACAACGTAAAAATTTATTTATGAAATACCACTACGTGTCATATATAACCACCTAGATCCGGTATACATATATATTTTTAGTTTAATCAAGGGGTCGTTGAAGTGGACGCCGGCGGGACGGGAGGGAACCCCGGAATCTTAGGCAACGGAGGCAGAGGGATCGGGAACGCCGGCGGCGGTGGCGGCGGTGGCGACGGGATCAAACTTGGTACCGGTGGGAATGGCAGGGGTGGAAACAACGACGGCGGTGGCGACGGGAAGAGCGGAGGAAACAACGACGGTGGCGGCGACGGGATGAGAGGCGGAAGTAACGACGGCGGTGACGGCAGTAACGGGAGCGGCGGAAGTAGTGGCGGTTGAAACGGGTTTGGAGGCAGCGGAAACCCGAATTGTTTCTGGTCGAATAATTTATCGGATTCCGATGGTGGGTTTTGGCGGGTAATGGGTGGAAGTGGAACTCCGGGGAGGGGTGGAAGTGGAACTCCGGGGAGGGGTGGAAGTGGAACTCCGGGGGCGGGTGGAAGTGGAACTCCGGGGAGGGGTGGAAGTGGAACTCCGGGGACGGGTGGAAGTGGAACTCCGGGGAGGGGTGGAAGCGGGGGAATTACGGGGGGAATGGGTAAGTCCGGTACCGGAAGGTTTGGAACGGGGGGAAGGATTCCTCCGCCGACGGGCGGCAAGAGCGGTGCCGGAGGATCGGGAAGCGACGGTGGGAAGTCTTTTCCGGTGGAAGCTTTCTCGTTACACAATTGGGGTTTGAAGGTGAAGAATCCGGCGGAAAAGATGTGAGTTCCGGCGTGCTTTGTAAAATGGATCTCCGATGAGGTGGCGGTGGCGGCCACCGCACAGTACGGCTGGCTGCTGCTAATTAATTTAACGGAGCATTCTTTGATTTTGTCTGCATTTTTGCTGATAGAAGCCGGAAGTTTAGCTTCGAACTCACCCTTCTCGTTCGTTTTCACTTCTTGCCGGAATTTATGTTTGATACCGTCGCCGCCGCATTCCACCGCCACTGTCGCCCCTGCACAAACAATTCCATATTTATCAGAAATTTTTTAAAATGTGCATATAACCCAACAATCCATATCAAATTATAATTTCTTTTACATAAAGTGTTATCGAATCTTCACGTTTTAGTTAACTAATTATCTAAAACTTTTATCCGGATAATTATTATTAACGTCTTTAACAATAATTATTTTATTCATATTTAATTTATCTAATAAATTAAATGTCTCTTATATATATTTCACTTCATGAACATTAGGTGTTCTAGGAATATGTTTGCCAACACTTTAAATAGTTGTCTGACTTTTTAAACTTTTCGAATAATCGTTTGACTATCTTAGTCTGAAAAGTCAAAAGTTGAAGAAATCAAAGCTTAAAAGGGTGGAAAGGCTATTCGATGTGTATGTGAACGACCCCTTAACTATGATTTGACTAAAGGACAGTGTGAAATCAGATTTGAGGGTATGAAAATAACGTCTATAAATAAAATCAACAAATTTTAGTGAATGGGATCAACGGATTCTTTTGACCCTCGTCTGATTTCACCCTTGCAGTAAACCGAAAAAAAAAATCCAACAAGAGCTTAAGATAAAGTAGAAGAATACCCGAGATGAAGTGAGTGGATTTGGGTACTTCTTGACGGAAGCAAGTGTCACAGTAAACCATTCCTGTAAGAACGGCTTCATGGTGCTGGTATTTCCGGTGCCTGGCACCGGAGACACCATTGAAGGAGAAACATAGGACCAGAAGAATGAATGAAACCCATGAAGACATTCTGAAATTGTGAATTATTATTCCATCTTTTAGAGAAGAGACGTTTGATTATATTTATAGGGAAGTTCACGAGATTTGGATTCATTATGTGAGTCATGCAGAAACCAGTATAACTCCAAACCGAACTAGGAGTGAATGTGGTTGTTGTTAAAAAGTAAAAAATCATTCTTACTACATAAAAATACTACTTTTTTATATAAACATTCCATAATTTAGGATGATAAACTTTGGTAATAAAATGATGATTTATTTTCTAATAAATTTCAGTAAATATTATCATATGTGACATATTGACACACAACATAATTTCAAATTTAATAAACTTGATAAGAAAACATAACATAATCAAGGTTGCTAAAATTGTTTTGTGATCTCAAATTTCTTTAAGAGATCTTGCTGTTAAATTTATTTCAATGTCCATCAACTTACTCGAACTCTTAACCTTATAACAAGAAATGCCAATACTTATATCACTGGATACTGTTAAGCTCGCTAGAAATAAATTCCTTTAATTTTCATTCTCTTAAATATGTTCTAAAGCTATGTGTAGTCATAAAACTCTTGCATGGGGCGTCGAGTGTCATGTGACAGTCCAGTCAACAAGGAGCTTATGGCCTTAGGTGTATAGTTATTAAGCCCCCATAACGTCCCTCTCGTTATTACCCAATTATGTTTCTTTTTTAAATCTTCAATATATGATGTGGACCAATAAGGGTTGAGTTAGACAAATTGGTAAGACGCCATGAACATTGCGAGACAACCGGATTTTTAATCCATAACGATTACGCCCATTATGCTCAGACTAATTAGTTCATGTCAATAATGGCTATCACCGATAAATTTATGATAGATTTTTTTGTTATTGATGATCCACATGTTTTCTAATAATAGTTATCATTAGAGCTTGCACCGTACCGAAATACACATGCTAAATTCAAAGTTCTTGTGATACAAGTGCATCTAACGTAATTGTTGGGTAACTATAGTGAATTTGTGTAATACCTTTTCATGCAACATGTGAAATTTAGGAAGAAATATTAAATTTTAAATGTGATAAGGGTAAATTTTTATATCATTTATTCATTTAATAAATAGGGTTATTGGCTTCAAATAATCTTAACTTTCACCTTTTAGCCAATAACACTCCTAACTAATGAATTTCCCTTTGGCACTCCCAACTATCGACATATTTTTCTTCACCACTCCCTCTGTTAATTTTCTTTAACCCTGTTAGTCATCTGTCTACGTGGCCATAAGCCGCATAGACATCCACATAATCATTTTATGCCATGTAGGATAGCCACATAGGCAGATGACTAACGAAGTTAAAGAAAATTAACGGAGGGAGTGGTGGAGGAAAATATGTTGATAGTTGGGAGTGCTAGAAGGAAATTCGTTAGTTGGGAGTGTTTTTGACCAAAAAGTGATAGTTAGGATTATTTGAAGCCAATAACCCTAATAAATATAATAAATTCTATTTAAATATATCTTATAGCATTATACAAAGAATTAAATATATCTTTAACTTTTAATAATTATGTTATTTTGTTGGTATGTTGATTGGGAATGAGGGAATTAGCCAAAGAGGGCAAATGGACCCCAACGGTTCACGGGAGGGATAAGTTGGCCACATATTCCATGAGGGTGTCAGGCTAAGGGATATGGACCCATGGCTCATGGCCATGGCTATCCTTTTTCAACATTCATAGATAACATAACCAAGAAGGGTAAATGAATACGAATCATACATGTAAATAGGGGGTTGTATAAAAAGTTTGAAACTCGAAACTCGCTCGAATAATGTTTGAAAAAATGTTCGTTCGATTATCGCTCGTTTTAAGAACAAGTCGAGCGGCTCGGTTCGATTTGTAAAACGAACTAAGTATGAGCATAGGTGCACTCGCTCGATGCTCGGTCGTTTTGCTCGAATTATGTAGAATATATATTTATATGTTTATTAATATATATACATTTGTTTATTTATATTATATATTTGTATTATTTGTTTTATCAATTTTAATTTTGTTAGGTAAGGAATTAGGAATGGAATTAGGATTTTCCATTATTTCAAATATTCTTTGTAGCTTCAAATTTTTATTAATATTTGACTTTGGATGTAAGTTTAATACGTTAGTTTATCATCTTTGTAGCCTCCATTCTCTCCATATTCCTCCATTGTTATTGTTTTTATTAATATTTGTATAATTTTTTCTTATATAGAATGTTTTCTCACACAGAATCCAATGGTATTGAGACTTCTCATATTGAATCAAGTGATGGAGAGAGTGTTGAGTTAGTTGATGAAGTTACAAATGAGGAGAACGTAAGGAAAAGATGTTGGTGCAACTAGAAAAGGAAAGCGAAAGAACAGTTCTGAAGCACATCCAAAATTTGTAGACATCGATCATGGATGACATGTACACAGGGAAAATGAAAAAAAAGAAACAGTGCATTCATTATAATTATATCACTTCATATTAGTGTTAGTTAGTCTAATAAAATACAAACAAGACTAGTGTGTTAGTTATTGGACAAATGTGTTAAAATTAAAAATATGGATGAAGGTGTTATGTCAGATCACCACCCATCATCACTTTTCTTTTTGCTCTGCGATGCTCTGAATTTGCTCGGTGATCGCTCGAAAAATACTCGGATCAAAAGTCGCTCGTTCGATTTTGGATCGGTTGAAAAAATGCTCGGTTCGACTCGGTTCGGTTTGTAAACAAATTAACCAACACGAACAAAGGTCCGTTCAGTTCGGTTCGGATCGTGAACATCCCTACATGTAAACCCCAAACGCGAAACATTTGAGACATGTATTAGGGTATCAAATCGGATATGAGTTTAAAAAAGAAATAGTAGAAAGTTGTATTTAGATCTCTGAAAGGTAATTTAATAAACTAATTTGTATACCCAATTATATAAATATACAATGCAAATTAGGGTGAATAGGAAAGTTTTTGTTGCTTTTAGTTTGACCACAGCTTTATTTGTAAATGACATTTTTAGTCCCTCTCTTTTTCTACGTGTCAATTCCTTTTGCTGCCACCTCATAGAGATGGTTTCATTGTGGGCGGTGGTATGTGGTTTTTTTATCTGCTCTCTCTTTCTTCATTCCAGACGAGACGAAGTTACCGCCGCTGTTTCTCGGTGTTTTGCTTTGACTTTGGCGTCGGCAGCCCGCTGATGGCGGCTTACCCGCCGTAGATTTCCGTTTCCGGTCCTTACCCGCCGTAGGTTTCCGTTTCCGGTCGTGTATGACGGCGACGAACTTACCGCCGCTGTTTCTCGGTGTTTTGCTTTGACTTTGGCGTCGGCAGGCTGCCGATGGCGGCTTACCCGCCATAGATTTCCGTTTCCGGTCGTGTATGACGGCGTCACTCACCGCCTCTGTCTCTCTCTCTCTCTTCGGAGGCATTGAGGAGTCTGTCGTCGCTCCGATCTGAGATTTGCATGTCCGTTTCCGATCTTTGATGTAACGGCATGACTCGCTGTCTCCGTCTCTCCTTCTATGGAGGTGTTGAAGAGTTTTTCGTCGTTTCGATCTGAGATTTGCGCTTCTATCGGCGATAATTTGAACTTTTATTGTGCTTTGTCTTCGACTTAGGTCGATAGACAATGATGTTCTTGGGTGATATTTGTGCTTACTGTTCAAGGATCTGAGATTTGGGCATGAAACTGGTATTCTTTGATTTTTTTTTTGCTTACTATTCAATGATCTAAGATTTTGCCTTCAATCGGTGGTACTGTGATTGGTCAGATTATTATTCTTTGCTTATGAATTCATTGTGATGTTTTATCATTAAATTACAAATTCTTCTTTGGAACTTCTCAGTTTACTCTTTCTGATCCATGATATTGAAAGTTGAGTGAGATAATTTTAAATTGATTTGAGCCTTCTCAGATTTGCATATCAGTGGGATTTGGCATCGCCGGTTTCCATAAGTGTTGTTGTCAGCCATTTTTGACCCAGGTTTAATCAGATTTGACATTTTTGAAGCTACATATTGACTAAGGAAATTAGTTAGTTTCCTATTTGATGATACACAATGGATCAATTTGTTTCTCTTGACAAAAGCAGTTACTGGTATGTCTCTGTGACTCATTGTACTTTGTTTAACCCAATTTATATGGCAGCGTAGATGTTCGTTTCTGATTATAACAATGACGATGTTATAAGGGTATGATGTTTATCCATGTTTGATGATACACAAGAGATTAATTTGTTTCTCTTAGTGACACCATCATATAATATGGTACAATGGTATGCGGCTTACTTTGTTTAACCCAACTTATATGGCAACATAGATTTAGCTTCTTGCGGATGTTGATGCTTCAGATCTATGACCAGAGATTGCGATTCGGTAAATCTTTTTTCAGCCACTACAGTTTCTGCATGCTTATATAAATTAGGTTTAAGCTATGCTGCCGATGTTTCGCTTCGATCGTGGTGTTTATGTATGCTAATTTGAGTTTCTTTGCTGCTGTTCCAGTTATACGCCCAGAGGCTATGATGTTTATCCAATAATATGGGATTTATAGAGGATATCTACTGTATTTTGGCATGGCAATTGGTTTTGCAGCCATAGCAGATTGCGTGTCCTCTTTGTTATATCCCCATTGATATTCTGAGCCCATTTATAATGTTTGTTAATCTCACTTATGGTATGGTTGTTTCAGCTGTGATATTCATCCGAGATTCAGGATTAATGGAGGATTTGGACTGTCTTTTGGTATGGTAAATCAATTTTCTGAGTTATTGTTACAGGCTGTGATGTTCATCATCAATTTGGGGACATAATAAGGGTTCTAGATTGTGTTTTGGCATGGCAAATCATTTTTTGCAGCCACAACTTATTCTTT
Organism: Deinandra increscens subsp. villosa; assembly: GCA_039602395.1. Taxonomy (NCBI): domain Eukaryota; kingdom Viridiplantae; phylum Streptophyta; class Magnoliopsida; order Asterales; family Asteraceae; genus Deinandra; species Deinandra increscens. The sequence continues at coordinate 6,613 of JBCNJP010002130.1, read as the reverse complement.
GGCTATTCCCTTAGATGATCTAAGTCTGTAGTATTTGTGTTTGGCGAGGCGAACATTTTTTTGCAACCATAGCTGATTCTATAGCATATCCCTCGATGATCTGAGCCAGATATTCTCAAACAAAATAAATATATTTGAGAATTTAGTTACAAAGCCTAAACTTCCGTCTTTCTAAGCAAATTAGTTCTTATCCCTATAGTGAAAATAACGTATGTACTCAGTAAATTTGTTTGGAAATTTATATGGTCACTATTGCTTGCTTTTTAGTGCAACGATTTGCATGTCAGTTGTGATGAAGTCTACAGGTCCATTATCATGAAGTTAACAAAGATATTGAAGATTTATCGGTATTGGTATGATTTATCTTTTTTGGACACTCTCGCTTCTACTATAAACTAATAAATTAGATGGAAAAAAATTCTACAGTTTAATGTATGTTATTTGATTTTAACATGTCATTGACCTATAAACTCCTAATGGGTCGGTATCTAAATTCATTCTTTATGGTTTCATATTGACTATAGATTTCTATTGGTAAATTAACTTTTTTTTATTTATGTAACAGTTAATCAAGAAGTTTGCTTGAGATATAAGGGGCTTGGTTGCATTTTTGCATATACCGTTGTTCTAGGTGAAACATTACAGGTATTGCGATGATGATTCCTTCTTTGGCTATGACGGTCGTCTTTCCGGCGTGGCGGTAAACACTTTGTTTATCGCAGCCGAGGGCTTGACCGCATCCTTCTGTCTGATCTTAGTCTCTAAGGCTATGATGATCAATTTAGTATATATCTGAGCTCACTTTGATAGATTTTTTGTTTTGACGTTTTCTTTTCTTCTAATAGTTTTATAATTTGCATCTTTTTTTTAATCTTTTTTGCCTATGTTTCTTGGTTGTAATGATAATTTCATAGGGTATTCTTGGTTTTTTATTTTTGTTCTCTTTCTTGGTTGTTAAAATTGAGGTATCTCATGTTTATTATATGAATTTTTAGTATAACTTAGTCTACAATTTCAACCCCGCGGCAACGCGCGGGGGGGTCACCCATCTCGTATATAACAACTAAAATTACCTATAACAGAAACCCGAAATATATAGAGTCGAATATAAGACATATTTTAATAATTAAATATAAAACTGAGATTACCAATACATTTCTAGACTCGTATTTTTCCAAACCCCCAAAACATAACCATTCTATGACCCATGACTCTATTGTAAGACGATATTTATATATCTAAATATATATATATATATATATATTTATAGATAAATGTATATATAATATATAAATATTTTATGTCCTTTAATCATTTATCTTAAATAATCAATTACTTATTTAACCCTATCTGGTATTTATTTGATGGACGTAATTGCCCTTATTAGATAGACTAGGGTTTCCCCTTGGATGTATATATATATAGGGCCTTATCAGAGAGGTTAGAAGCTAATCACCTACATCTAATTTTCGGCTCTCTCTCTCTCATCTCTTTCTTTAAATCGTGAACCCTCACGATCCACCATCATTAGCATACACCCTAAAGGGGAACCAAGGCTACTCACAGGATGGACAACCTGACTGCTGCTGATCTCAATCAGATGACAACATGTAATCTTTATCGTTTATTATCTGTTTATTATATTAACGATTCAGGATTCGATCAACATGTGGTATCAGAGCACGTGTTGCTCAATCGAATCTCAATCTGAATTCGTTTACCTTACTGTTTTCGAAATCATAAAAGGGTTTTCGAACCTGACTTAAAATCCGAGAAAACCCTAATTCGTCAAAATCAATAAAAATCGGTTTTACATCAAATTTTTAAAACCGAAACTGGTTTTAGTTTTCAAAAAATCGAAACTGTATCAAAACCCTAATTTTTGATTTCGAACAGATTTAACTTTTCGATCGAGATTCTTATTTCGATCGAAAAGCTCATATTAAAACTCAATTCTTATTTTTCGATCGAAACTGTGGCTTTGTCTCGTTTTCTCGATCGAAAAATACAGCTTTTCGACCAAATAACTTACTTTCCGATCGAAAGATGTGGCTTGGTTCCCTGCTTTTCGATCGGACCCTATGGCCTTTCCGATCGGCTTTACGATCGAGCCATACGGCTTTCCTACCGGCTTTTCTACCGGCTTTTCGAATCGGAGTCTGTGGTTTCATCCCTGATTTCCAATCGAAAAGTAGACTTTTCAATCCGGCATGGCTTTTCGACTAAGCCGTTATTCTGCCCGATCGAAAAGGTAGCTTTTCGACTCCTGTTTTCGATCCGTTCAAGTTTCCGATCGAAAACCTAATTCTGGATCGAAAACTGTTGAGGTAGGATTATTTAAGGCATGAACATTTGTTATTGGGCTAACTTTGTATTGTTTTGGGCTTATTAGTTAATTATTAATGGGCTTGTCTAGGTTTGCGATTTTGTAGAGGTAGTATATAAACCTCATTAACTTTCTTTGTAAGGAAGCTTTTCAAGAATATTCAAGGCTGTTTACGATTTCCATTATCACTCTTGTTTACGATCAGCTTCTAGTAGTTGTTTTACATTCAAGACTTCATCTTTCATATAGATCTAGTCTATTCTACTACCATTCTTCTTGAATCAATTGTATTTGAGGATTCCACACTCATTTACAATCAAATATCGTGTGTTTGGGAGATTTTCGGACCTACAATTGGTATCAGAGCCAAGAAACGAGTGTTTCGAGGTTCTCACGATATTGGATTCAAGTGTTTTTCTGGAAAAAGCTCGAGTTCTTGAAGATTTGAAGTTGCTGGAGGTGTTTACGATCGGTGCTGCTGCTGTTCTTGAGGTGTACGATATTTTTCTGGGTTTTTCATGAGTGTTTACGACTAGTGGTCTTGAAGATTTGCATCAGAAACGCGTTTACGACTTTAAGCAGCGATTTTTAAGTGTTTACGACCCGGAAACCTGAGTTTACGATTGTACTTTTGGTGTTTACGACATTTCCTGGTCGTAATCGGTGTTTACGACATTGCATTACCGGATTCACGGGGTCGGAATCGAAGTTTACGATCAATTTGGATCGTAATTGGCATTTACGAGTAACTCTAATCGGAATCGGGTGTTTACGACTATCGGAGTCGTAATCAGTTTGTCGTAATCGGTGTTTACGACTGTCTCTATCGTAATCTGTGTTTGCGATTTGTCTGGATCGGAATCAGTGTTTCCGATCGTAATCAGCTCTTTACGATCGTAATCAAGTGATTTATATCGTAATCTCAGTTTTTGGACGTTTGGACTTTAGATTTTTGTTCCCTAAGCTTTCGTAATGGATTCGGTTGAGAACAATGATGATTTCGCAGCTGAAGGTGACAATACTGAGATATGCCCCAATCCTACTTGTGCTCGATTAATTCCTGAACTTAGGCAAATCTGTAAAAATTTTCAGTCAGAACTGTTTGAGATAAAATGCGAAAGGAGTTCATTCAAGGGTAGATGGCAAAAGAATGAAGAGAAGGTAAAAGCTCAGAAATTAGACATAGTGAAATATCGAAAACTAGCAACTGAGAACGCTTATCTGTATGACAACGCTAAGTTAGAAATAGCTGAGCTTAGTAAGCAGATAGATGACCTTAAGCATAAAAACAATGAGTTGCAAGTGAAGCTTGATATGAACCAAATGAGAAGCAAAAGAATGCTTGATGCTGGAAAGGAATTGTCACATGCTGTTGTGACTGGTCAAGTTGGGAAACACACACCTGGATTTGGATCAGAAAAGACTGATAAGGTCTTGGCTGCAAACAGCATTATTCCTCCACCAGTTCCCAGAGACATTATAGGAATACTTCTTAGTGAGGAACAAGTTGAACGAACCGAGCTTGATTATAAAGAAGCTGCTCCTCCTATTGATAGTGTCTTGGTTGGAACTACACCATTGACACAAGAAGAAATTGATAATGAAGCAAATATGACTTATGGTGAAGGGAGGGTAAAGGATAAAAGGATATATCAGACAATGATGCTGAGTGCCGAGAATACAACAGGTGTCATAATTCCAAGTCTGATGAAGCTGGGATAGAGTTGAAACCATACCCTAAAATTGAAACCCCATGCTTTAAAGTAATCGACGAAGTCAAAAGGGAAAAAGTGATCTTGACGACACGGCCTGAGGGGAAGATCTTTATGACATCTGGATCCATGTTTGATCAAGAACCAGATGTTGGGTATGACTTACCATCCTTCTCCTCCAAGTTCAAGGGAATTACTGATGGAGTGATCGGTTAAGCTAAAGTTGAGAAGCCAAAGATCACCATCAAGCATCCGAGTATGAAACCAACAGCTGGAATGAAGAATGAAAAGCTCAAGGGAGTAGCTGTGTCTCCCATCTCTTCAGTTGGATCATGCAATTGCCGCTGTAATTGCAAGAATGATGCATCAACATCAGAAAATCCAGAGAGCACAAAGACGATGAGGACAGGTTCTACTCAGGCTTCCAAGAACCAGCAGAAAGTCAAATCTGGAGCTGCAGATAAGGCAACGAAGCAGACACAAGGCAAACCAGCTCCATATCAGCCACCAAAGACGAATGGGTACACGTCTGACTTCTATCTAAAGAAGCAGACTTGCTTTAATTGTGGCTTTGCTGGTCATATTGCTAGGAACTGTCTGTATCGCCCCTATGAACCCTATTATCCGAAAACTCAAAGGGTTTCATCTCAGGAGTCTGTGAAGTCTAAGCCGATGATGGTGCAGAAACCTAAGGCAATGAAGACTGTTACTCCTAAGGTTAAATCCTCTGATCAACATTGGGGTGCTGCCAAAGCTGAAAGAAAATCTTTAAATCAAAACAACAGCTTTCCAAGTTACCAAAATTTCCAAAAACAGGTGAAGAAACCATTTTCAAAACAAGCAAAGTCTGAAAAACCCAAGGTTACCCCTCCCAAGGTAACTAAAAATGTTTTGAAAAATGATTCTAAAATGCAGAAGGTTGAAATACCTAAAGTCACAACTCCAAAGGTGACTAAAACAAATGTTAAATCACCTGGAATTTGGAAACCAAAAATTAAGGCAGCTCCAACTTCCTGATTTTTCAAAGGGGATGTTCTTACAAGAAGTATCCTTTATTGATTCCTTAGGTGTACCCAGAAAAACAATGGCCTGTGTACCAATGGCTAACTAATCTCTCACTTTGTGCAGGAACGATCAAGGAGGATTATCACTAACGTTTTTATTACTAATTTGTTTGTTGATAAGTGATTGTTCCAGGCACAGTTTAGGAGACGTATCTTCATGTTATGTCAAGTAATCTATAAATGGAGGATATGTCTCTTTGAGAGGTAAAGGGTCTATTTCAGCATGAAAGGTACTGTTCTTATTTTGGTAGTTTGAATGATGAGGCAGCAAAGGGTGTTTTAGGTCAAATCTTTTTCTTAAAATTTTCACTTGATTGATTAAGTGTTTGACTTCAAATGCAATGAAGTGTGCATGTCATGAAATCCAATTTTTTTTTTCAAATCAATACTTTGAAAGTTAGCTTGGCCAGATATCTTCAAAATTTTGTGTTTTGTTCTTTTAAGTGTGTTTGTGTGTTTTATTTGTTTAAAAAAAAATGATGTTCACAAGATTGTGACATTAAAAATCAAAAAGCAAGGGGAATAAATGTAAAGATGAAGAAAAAGTTGACCCCTAAAAAATAGTGTGCTTTTCAATTTTTAATTGTTTGTGCCTTGTTTCTGAGAAGTTTAGGGGAAGTAAATTGAATGTACGGATTGGAGATGACTGACACGCGTAAGGCGGAAGTGAAAGGCAAGCTCCACGGTGATATGCTCGGTAGGCTCAACCTAATCGTATGACCACCAATGAAAGTGCAGTAAACATAAAAGATATATATGTTTAGTTTCCCATCCTAGGTTGCATGGTTTAAAAGACTGAGTCCCGACAAAAATGGGTTGAGAGTGGTAATTACCTAGTATTCACTCTCTCACACGCCATGTCTCTGCTGTCATGACTACACCACATAATAAAAAGAAAAGAAAAAGAAATGAAAAAGAAATGAAAAAAATGAAAAAGAAAAGAAAATGAAAAATAATCACTCAGTTGATCTTCTTTGCGTGCTTAGCGGCCGACCTGATCACCAACTGATGGTTAATGAAAATAAGTGGTAGTCATAGTCGTGGTGCATGGTTCCTCAAGTTGGGGGTTTGTGAATCCTCAATAAACTCTGAGGTTGGGTAGGTTTTGCTGTGTACGCTTGGGTGTGGGGACAATTAAACATGACGGTAATATTGTACTATATTAAGCATGACGCATTCGGTTGGGATTAAACGGGTTTGAGTTTAAAGCGGACAAACATACCGGCAATCACCTGGACTAGTCGAGTAACTGAAGCTGAAAAGGGTTCCTCAGTCAAATTCATACGGTTTGATCCCTTGTAAACTTTCTCATGTTTGGTTTGGTAAGTATTTGTTTAGTTTTTATCTTTCGTGTGTGAGTCGTTAAGTTCTTTTTGGTGTGTTTTTGTCTTGGCCAGGTTGTTTTGAGAAGTCAAAATATATTTTTCATGGGTTTTAATGCATGACAATATGCCCCCGACAGATCTTGCCAAATTTTTAGGGGAAGGAGTATGGGATAATAAGTATTATCC
>JBCNJP010002127.1:0-16923 GCA_039602395.1 Deinandra increscens subsp. villosa | reverse complement strand
AATGCTCACATGCTTATTATACGTCTTTGAAATCCTTTGTTGATATGCAGCCATCCTCCATGCAGCTTGTTCTCGTAGTTCATCAATTATGTCTAGGTCATCAGCCATGGATTTATTGTTGGCATCCTGTGTCTGGCCACTGACCCTGAATGTTGGGACCACCATCTCTGTTGTGATTACTGCTTCTATGCCAAAGACTAAGGAAAAACGGGTTTGGCCGGTGGCATTCTTGGAGATTGTTCAATCAGCCCACAATGCTAGGGGTAGCTCTTCTGCCCATCTTCCCTTCTTCTCCTTCAGTCTTTTCTTCAAGTTGTTAATGATAATCTTATTACTGGACTCTGCTTGACCATTATCCTGAGGATGCACGGGCGTGGAGGTTATCTTCCTTATCCCCCAACTCTCATAGAATCCTGTAGTCCTCTTTCCAATGAATTGTGACCTAATATCACACACAATCTTAGCAGGTATACCAAACCTTGTCAGAATGTTCCTTTTGATAAAGGATATAACTTGTTTTCCCTGACTTAAACATATGCCTCAACTTCTATCCACTTTGAGAAATAGTCGGTCATTGCTAACATGAAAACTTTTCCTCCTAGGGCCCTAGGCAATTTTTCCACGATGTCCATTCCCCATATCATAAATGGCCAGAATGTTGGGATATGACACAAGGGCTCTGCCGGCTGGTGAGGAATGTTGGCATGCCTTTGACACACGTCACAATTTCAGGGCGAAGTCCTGGGAGTCCTTTCTCAAAGTTGGCCAAAAGTACCTTGTCCTTAGGATTTTGGATATTAGAGACCTGCCCCTAGTATAATTTTTATATTCGCCTTCATGAATGTCTTTAAGCACTTCCCGAGCCTCTTCCTTTTCTAAGTATCTTAGGTATGTACCTGCAATAGATTTTTTATACAATTTTCCTTCTATAAGGACATACCTGGCCACCTTAGTTCTGAATGCTCCGGCATCTTTTTCTTCTTCTGGGATGGAGCCGGTTTGTAAATATTGAATTATAGGTTTGGTCCAGGATGTACTCACTTCTAGAGAATCAAAATGTGGATCGTCCTGGGTACTGGATACAAGGATTTTATTCCCCGGATTAGCACCTTCTAGGTTCTCATCCTGGTTGATAGCTGGACTTAATATGTGGATTATAGGGATATGTGTATCTTCAAGCGCCTTGAATACTGAGCCCAATTTTTCTAATGCGTCTGCCTCAACATTCTCTTCCCTTAGTACTTGTTGTATGTTAAAATTTTGAAAATCCTGGGATATGCTCTTCACTATTTCCAGGTACTTGGCCAGCTTTCTCCTTTCACAGCATATGAGCCATTAAAATGGTAAGCTAAAAGCAAGGAATCAACGTATACCTGGAGGTGTTGGATCCCAAGATGTAGGGCAAGTTGCATCCTAGCAATCATGGCTTCATACTCTGCTTCGTTGTTAGTTGCTTGAAATCCACACCTAATAGCCTGGGGTATCATGTCCCACTATGGCGATTTCATTATCATTTCCAGACATGTCCCCCTAACGTTGGATGCTCAATCAGTAAACAGTGTCCAACATCCTGAGATTTCTTCTTCTTGTAGATGCTGGAATTCTTGGTCAGCTTCGGTTTGTATATCATCACTAAAATCAGCCACAAAGTCTGCCAAAGCTTGTGACTTTATTGTTGTTCTTGCCTCATAAACTAAGTCATAAGCACTTAGTTTGACTGACCATTTAGCCATCCTACCTGACATTTTTGGTGTTCTCAAAACAGACATTATAGGATAGTTAGTTTTTATATGTATAGTATGTGTTTCAAAATAATGTCTCAGTTTAGTTGAAGCCATACTTAAAGCTAAAATAAGTTTTTCTAAATGAGAATACCTGGATTCAGCATCAAGTAGACTTTTACTTACATAGTATACTAGGTGCTACTGGCCTTCTGTATCTTTGGTTAGCACTACACTTACCGTGTTTCTTGAGACTGAGAGGTAAAGTGACAACAACTCTCCTGGTTCTGGCTTCATTAGCAGTGGTGTCGAGGATAGGTATATTTTCAAATCTTGGAAGGCCTTTTCATGCTCAGCCGTCCACTCAAATCTTTTGTTCTTTCTCAGGATGTCGTAGAATTCCCGGTATCTCTCCGATGATTTAGTGAAAATGCGTGAGCGTATGATCGTCTACTTAATCGTATCGAAATCATTGTTAAACGAGGATGACACGAGATGTAAATACAAAAAGCTTTGTATTAACCACAGAGAAACCACAGAGTACACAGACAAGATATGACCAAGAATCTTAAGTTACTTTGAATACAACACAAGACAAGCTATATATAGTGCTAAACTTCGATAGGCCGAACCTCAAGTTCGGACAAGCTTCGCCAGTGTCCGAACTTGGAGTTCGCCAGGAGTTCGGACCACAGAAATCTTATATGTCTTTTTCTTGTATTCGATACTTCACATGACGATCAGGAACCATGTATCAACATTTAGAAATAAATCTGTTCAGGGCTGCTACTCTATTTGTTAATCTTTGCACATCCTTGGTTGAAGCTGGTGACTTCAATTTTATTATGCTTCTGATTTGCTCGGGGCTGGCCTCAATTCCTCTTTTTGTCAGCATGTATATGAGGAATTTGCTGGCTCCTACCCTGAAATGTCATTTCTCAGGATTCAGCTTCATGTTGTACTTGTCCAGGATGTCAAAAGATTCTTTCACATCCTGGACATGGTTGTTCATCTTCACAGATTTGACCATCATATCATCGATATACACGTCCATGGTGTCCCCCAGCCTCTCTTTGAACATCATGTTGACTAACCTCTGATAAGTTGCACCTGCATTCTTTAGTCCAAAAGGCATTACAATATAGCAATATATACTTGTGGGGGGTGATGAATACCATGTCTTCCTGATCTGCTGGTTCCATTTGAATTTGCTGGAATCCTGAGGTAGCATCCATGAATGTTAACATTTCATTGCATGCCGTTACATCCACCATTGAGTCTATATGCGGTAGAGGAAAGGGATCCTTGGGGCATGCTCGGTTCAGGTTAGTGTAATCTACACAGACCCTTCATTTACAGTTCTTCTTTTGCACAACCACCACGTTGGCAAGCCATATTGGGAATTTTACTTTAATTATCATCCTGTTTCTGAGTAGATGATCCACTTCTTCCTGGATTATTATGTTCTTTTTTGGGGCAAACTTCATTCTTTTCTGGTGCACTCGCCTAAAAGAAGCATCATTCCAAGTTTATGGGTTATAACAATTTAGAGATAACAGTCATATCTTCATGGCTCCACGCGAATGTTGACATTCTTGACTTTAGGAATTCTGTCAGCTCTTTTGTTGGATTTAGGTGTCTAGACCCGACTAAATCAAGAACTCGACCCAGTCAAGACCCGTAAGAGTTACACCGAAGGCAACGGGTTTTGAAGTCCACTTACCTGACTAATCGGCAAATTCACAGAAGAATTAATTATTTATTTATTAACTGGTTTAATAAACATATTAATTAATTTATCATAGTTAATCATTATGATTAATTTGACGACAAAGACGTTAAATATTATTTACCTCTTGGACACAATTAACGAATCAGTCGCGAAAATAGTTAGTCGCGAAAATTGTTTTTCCCTCAGCAAACAACAAAAGATTTAATACGTTAAATAGTTAGTCGCGAAAAATAAAGGTTTGATCAAAGATTATTTTAAGACGGGGGACTAAATGGAAACTTAATTAGATATTTATATCTGAATAGGGAGGAGAAAACCCTAATCCTCCACTTAAGATTTTCGGCCTCCTCTCCTCCCTCCCTCTCGCATCCGACGCCGGTCCTCCCTAGGCCGTCGCTGTCCGGTTTCCGGTAATCCTTTTGCTTCGCTCGCGAAAACCTAATCATTTGATCACCGATTTCTACTGTGGTTTATTCTATTTGACAAATCGCCGCAAAAGAAAGCCGAACCACTGCCGCCGTGCTGCCTCCGTCGAGTCGAACCGCCGTTGCTCCGTCGTCCGCTGCACCGCCACCCAACGCCGCTGCCGCCAGTCGCCGAGCAGCTGCCGCCGATCGCGACCGCCACTGCCATCGATCGCTATCGCCGCACCGCCGTCCATCGCCCTCGCTACCGCCGCTCCAGCCGACAGCCCCTTGCTATCGCCGGTTCATCCGCCAAAACCCGCGATCCCGAATTGCCGTCTCCCGGCTTGTTCGCTTGGTTCGCGAAACCCTAATCATGCCATATCCGACGTGCGAGATTCTCTCAGTGCTTAATTCGCCGTGTAGTGGATCTTGCAAGTTGCGAGGATGATCAGATTCGCTAGTCGAGTCAAACCTGCGAAACCCTAGTGTCACCCGTTGACTTCCGGTGTCTCAAGCGTTTGTTTGAATCACCGCTCGGGTATATCTAACTCGATGTTGGTTTAGATTTGTTTGTTTTATTTATTTTGTATATATCGCGTTTTGGTTTTAACGCGATTGGTGTTTGTGCGTTTTGGTGATTGTCGAATCCTGTTGCGATTAGGTTTACGTTAATAAACTGGTAATCGGTTTGTAAATTAAATTGTTTTCCGCTGCGTATTAAATTAGTAGTTATTTTAATTAATCTGATTTTAATTTACTAATTTACTTGGTAAATGATTTATTAATTATTTAACCTAGATATTTAATTAGATCGAAAAGTTTTGTCGTTACCGGGGACCTGAATACCACTGTCGTAACCCAACAGTGGTATCAGAGCCTTGATCACCGCACACAAACCCTAACCGGTCGGTTTTTTACCGGTGCATTTCGCGAACTAGGGTTCTAAATCTGAAAGTCGCGAAATAAGTTGAATTCACCGTTTAGATATGTTTAGTCAATTTAGATCCACTAAACATAATTCGATTCAATAAAATTGATTAAATTATATTTCACACGTAATCGGCCCGACCCAGTTTTGGTTTGTCATGAATGTCGTTCTGTTATGGCCCATTAGATTGGGTTCAAAGTTGTATTTAATTTCAAAATAGATTAGGTTTTATTTTAATTGCTCACCTTCGCCTAGACGAACGAGACGAGCTAGATGCGACAACACCGTTTGGAGATTACCCCTTCTAGGGATTTTCGAAAATGGCAAGGACCCGAAACAAGACCGAGATTCCTCATGACACGCAGGAGCTTGTTGAAGCAAGTGGGAGCGACTAAATCGATCATGGAGTTTTTTCTACATTGTGGTTGGTTTACTTTTACGTCCCTTGACCTTCCTCGATATTTTCATAGGCTCTGACAATATCGAAACCCCTGTATGGCCGAATATATGCATGTGTGTTTGCTTGTCTTTTTGGTTGCCTGTCTTAATTCTGATTAACACACCAACTAAAATCCAAACTTAGTATAAAACTACTTTTCGATCAATTAAAGATTAAGTCCTAATTTTAATTACGACTTCATAAAATTCAATAACCTATTTGGTTTGACGTTAAATTCGTTTCTTTCGATAAATGAATCGAACTAGTAAATAATTGATTATCGCCCCGTGACACGTAGATCATTAATACTTAGGATATTTAAATGATCGTCCCGAGTAAGATAGGGTTTATAATTTCGTCAAAACGCTATTTATTAAAATTTGACTTAATAATCCTATCTGGTAAGCCTAAAACCGGTATTCTATACCATCCTAAGTTAAGTTTAACTTGGAACATATTTACCGATGCATCCGTGTTGAAATATTTCAACACCGCATGTGGTGTTCAGGGTATCTTCCAAGGTGAGTGTATAGGAGTATTTCAACACCGTACGCACACACTGACCACTTAGGACAACTACCATTTTCTTTACACGTACCTTTGGAATTGGAGTATTTCAACACCGTACCTCTGGTCGGCCTGTAGACAAAATGGGCATTTATGGGGCTAAACTTATTTCGTTAATCCGTTCGCGAAAGCCCCAGAATGGGAGTTGTGACAGTTCTTTCACAAGTGACACTCGCTGTCCATTTAGTTACTTAGAAATTTTGAAAGCACTTTACGTTGTCTGGAGGAATTGTCTAACTAACTGAGTTCCCATTTTCTATTCAAGATTAGCTTGCCATCCTTGAATACGAATCAAACATCGTAACACTAAATTTGCATGTTGTTCAGATGGCTAACGCAAACCGCGCAAACCAAGAGATTTTCCATCTCAAGTCTCCTCTTTAGAAAGAGAAGTTTGATGGCGCCAACTTCCTTGATTGGGAAAGGAATCTGAGAATCGTCCTGAAGATGGCTAACATGGAAAAGGTGTTAGAGGCTGAGGTTCCTGAGCAACCTGAAGTCGACACTGCTCCTGCGCGTAATGCCCATAACACATGGCGACAAAATGCTAAATCTGTTGCATGCCTTATGCTAGCCACCATGACTTCTGAGATTCAGAAGAACATGGTCGACATGACAGCTTTTCAGATGATCGGTGATCTGAGGGGCATGTTTGAAACCCAGGCCCAGCAGGAGCGCTACGACACCGTTGTGACACGTATTAAATGTCGCATGGCTGAGGGCACTCCCGTCAGCGCCCATGTCCTGAAGATGAAGAGTTACATCGACCGCCTAGTGAAGCTGAATTATGTAATCCCCGCCCGAAATGGCGACTGACCTAATTCTACACTCACTGTCATTTTCGGCCCTTTTCTAAAAAAAAGATGAAAAAATCCAATGGATTTAAAACTTATTTTTCGGCAAATCAATTACGAATTTTTTTTCTAGAATCCCTTCACCCCTTTCAGGGTGAACTTCAACATGAATAGCATGGTGAAAACAGTGACTGAGCTTCACGGTGCTCAATACTTCCGATGTTAACTTTGTTAACGGCAAGGCGCCCGATGTACTTGCAATCCGATCAGGAGGTGTCAAGAAGCCTGAGGGAAATAAGTTTAGGTGTAGAAATAAGAAGAAGGGCAATGTAGCTATTCCAAGAGCGTCTGGAAGCTCCCAGAAGGGCAAGTCGAAAGCGTTCAAGGCACCGCCGCCAGAACAACACCAGTGTTTTGAATGCAATAAGATGGGGCACTGGAGAAGGAACTGCCCAGAGTATCTTGCCAAGGTGAAGAATGGGAAACCCCTCAGGGCAATCCCTCGGGTATACACATAAGTTTATGTTGTATGACGTTTCACTAATTCCTGCAAAATATATGCTTGACATATTTTGATTTTGTAGGTGCATGAAACCGAAGAAAGCAGACCAAGACGACATGGAGCAACCCTGCAAGATTCGCACCCTAATAAAGCTTATGTTTGAAGTTTTTGGTTTAAAACAATTTTTGGTGTTTTGAAAAACTTATTTGTTTTGGTTTCCCTGGCTCTTTTTCCAAGATGAACAATTGCTTTCTATGGATTTTGATTATCACATGCTTTTGACTATCTCTGATTTTCGAAATATACATGGCTATTTTTAATCTATGTTTTGAATTTGAGTCAACCATTTATTAGTTTAAATTAAAAATCCTAAAACAACATACAACATAACATGTACCTGGTGCACTTGATTTAATGAAGGCTAACTTAAATGTGACATGAAAAAACATTCTTTCTTTCGTGTCCCATCAAAGCTATAAAGCCTTGAGCGTTTATCGTACTCGTTACGATATATCGCATGACATAACGGTAGTTCATAAAGTCTTATGACTTAGAACCACCGACGTCAAGAATATTAAATCAAGTCAAACTGATTAAAGATCGTCGTTATGATCCTAACCATGTGAACAAATCAATCCTTTGCTTAAAGCAAACGTTTGTTCAATTAAGTTCGAATTACCAGCTAAATTACTACAAAGTAATCACTTGCTGATTATGATATTGTAGAATGGATACACCACTTATGGTGCATTGTATCATTAATCATACATGTTCATACCTGCATATAACTTGAAAGTCTTAGACTACACTAGTTGTACTCGCGTGTGTTTGAATCCTACAATACACTTACTGTTTAATGTAAGGAATAACAGTTTCATTCTTGAAACTGGTAAACACAAGATTAATGACTAGTCACAATAATCACCCTTAGTATCTTATAACCAAAACGCCCCTTCACATATCACTTGCATAACTAAATTTCATTCTCAAGACCGGAATCTTGCGAAGATAAGGATTTGATAATTACATGTCCATAGTTAGATCTTTGAATATCTACAGATACGTGATTCTTACAAATCACTGGACAATGTAAAACAACTCTCGTACTTACACGAGATGAGCCAGACAAACATTGTTTCTCCAACAAAAGATTTTTGCTTAATGAAACATGTTGATATTCTAGTTAGAATTTGAATATTAATCTTACTTGAATAAGATAATGTCCTCTAACATCAGACTCGATAATCCGATAAAATAGATCATCATCTCGATCATCACGAGACACTCTCAAACCGTTAAGATGAAAGCATTTCTATGCTATCAAACTCTTAAATGACTTTAAAACATAACATCTGGATGTTAAACGTTCAATTTTCGTACTGCGCCTACGAAAGCGAACGATTTCGTTCATGGAAACGAAATAAAATTGTGATGGTCTAATCGTGCAAGATAACATCCAAATGGTTTGATAGAAGGATGATTTTAAGAATGTCGGTCTACCTAATGCAAGTGGGAGCATCGCGACTGATCCTTACCGGTATAACGATCAGTTGTCGATCTGAAGATCATTTAAATTTATTGGACTAAATTTTAAATGATGCCTCATTTAATTTAAAGTTTCAAGATTGAAATTAAGTATTGATCACATCGTGTCTGAGCAACCACAAATACGATAAATCTCTTTAAACGATTCGAATCATACTAAATATGATACGAAAGGAATCCAATACTTAGATATTGAAAGAGATGTCACTGTAAAGGATTACACAACAACATAAGATGGAAAATCACATCATCACTGTAAAAGACTGATGAATGAAATGCATGTTCATTAAACGAGTACCGATTATACTCATTGAACATGAATAGCCACCTTAATTGAATCTGAACTAAGAATGCAATAAAACATTCAAAGGGTTAGTTCGATTCTACAAATAGTCGATTAACATGCTCATGTGATAACACAGTAATACATGTGCTAACCAGGGGCACTATATTACCACAAGTTCAATTCACTTAGGAAGTCTCACTGTTCAAGATAAACACTGAAACCTAAGAAATAGCACGAACATCTCGTTTATGTTGATTTCATTACGACTAAGTAGAGGATCCGCACGTTCACGCACTTTCAAGTGGTATCAGAGCATTAGGTTTGCTCTACTAGTCGGAAATCAGAGTTTTTTCGGAGTTTTGTGTTCAAATTCACGTTTTTGCGAAAATGTCAATCATTTTTGAGTTTGTTTGATCGTCTCGAGTGTGCTTTTTGTCAAAAATCTGTTTCTAGATCGTTTCTATCGAGTTTGCTTGAATTCCTGTCGAAAATTCCAGTAAAAAACGTTGAGAATCAAGAAAATGAGGTCGAGTGAAATCTGTCTCGTCTGAGGTTCGGACAAGCTCGGTCTTTATCTAGGTTCGGTGAGAGATCGGTCTAGGTTCGGAGTGTGTTCGGTGGTCTTTCGGAGCTAGTTCGGAGTTATTTGGTTTTGTTCGTCCGAAGGTCTGGTTCGGAGAGAGTTCGGCGTTTGTCAAGTTCGGACTAGATTCGGTGACAGTTCGGAGTAAGTTCGGACGAGGTTCGGAGTGAACAGTAACCAGTTTTTCGAAAATGTCCGATTTTCAAGCGTTCGCAGCTGTTCAAAATTCGGTTCAGGCAACGATGCAAACAATGATTAATTATGATAATGAAATCGGAACAAGTCAGAAAATTCCCAAATTACTTAAATTAGAAGATTATCATAGTTGGGTGACACGATATGAAGCGTTTGTTTCCGCAAATGATATCAATATGTGGTTATCATATTCTGAACAATATACATATCCTAAGGGTGAGGATGGGGAACCAATTCTTCAAAGGAAGCTTTCTGGTGAACAAAAGAAAGCATATCAAGCTGAGAAAAAGGCTTATGGTACTTTAACAATGGCTTTGCCTACTGATTTACTACAATTTTCAAGCAACTATACCGCAAAGAGTTTGTGGGATAGTCTAGAAAAGAGATGTGAAGGCAATGACCAATATAAGAAAAGTCGACAAAAGGTGTTGAAGAAGGAATCTGATAGTTTCAAGCATTATCAAAATGAATCGATTCCAAATCTGATTGCAAGGTTTGCACATTTAATGAGTGAAATGAAGTTGGTGAATCTTACAAAAGATGAAGCAGATAGGAAAGAAAAGATTATGGAAGCTCTACCAGAGAAGTGGGAAAATTATGTGATGATGATTACTAATGATAAGGATTATCCAAGGTTGTCTTTTAATGATCTGATTCAAAGAATCCAAGCTAGAGATATGGAGTTAAAAGTAAACAAGTCACTTCCTAAGCAAATTCAGAATCCTGCAGTGTACTATGGCAACAATGATTCAACTTTGAATGCTGGAAAGTCTAATATTCTTAGTTCTGCACCCCCTACAGCATTTCTGGCAGGTAAATCTGAAACTCCAAGTTATTCATCTGCTGGTTGTACTATGTCAATTCCTAGTTCTTCGACTCAAAATGCATTGTCTGTTCAAACTGTTGATGATTATAATGCGTTGATGTCTGCATTAGTATCTTCATACTTTGGTGTTATCACTGGTTCTGTGAGTAATACTGAGTTAGCAAAGAAGATTACGATCAGATTGATTATGATCATTTGGAGGAAATGGATCTAAATTGGCAATATGCTATGTTGGTTCGTAGAACAAAGAAAATTTTCAATAGAACTGGTAAGAAAAGACTGAATCAGGAAGGAAAGATTGGTTTGGATAAGTCTAAAGTGAAGTGTTATAAGTGTTCAGTTTATGGTCACTTTGCTCGAGAATGTCCTAGGTCTGCAGAAAGTAAATTGAAGACTGGTCAGCATGCACATTTAGTTTTTCATCCATCCGATAAAGCTGAAAAGGTTAAACAGAAATCTGCTACTCTTGCTCATGATTGGACTGATACATTTATGTATCCAGATGGATTTGCCTGGAATGCAGATCCAGCAGTTAAAAAGAATCATACTCCAATCTCAATTGCTTTAACTGTTCAACATGCTGATGATGATAGTTTTTTAACAGAGTCTGATACTTCTTCAAGTATATCTTTGGTTCAATAAGAATTACCTAAGACTTCTGAGAATTCAAAAGATGACGAATTTAAATGTTTTAAATGTGAGAAGTTGCTCAAGGAAATTGCAAGTTTTGAACAACATCGTAAAATTTTAACTGAAGAAATTATGGTGTTAAAGAAAGAGTTGGAGGATTTTCAAAAGAAATATTATGAGTTGGTTCATATTCATGAAGATGGTTTGAAGGAAAAGGCTCAATTGGCTGAAGAATGTGAGAAAGCCAAAGCTGAAGCGTTAGACGCAGCTCAAGATTTTGAGAATTCGTTTGAGAAGAGTTATCTGGTTCAGCAAAAATATGAAAAGGCTACTGTTCTTATTGCAAAAACTGTTGTTACTGTTGAGAAGCTTCAAAATAAGATCTCTGTGCTTCAAGATGAAAATGTTCTTTACAGAGACAAGAATGAAGTATTAACAAAAGATGTCGAGATCTACAAGCAAAAGAGAGAAAATGTGCTTGAAGAATTATATGTTGAATGTGAGATCCGGAAGTTACAAACTTATGAGTATGATGATCTCAATGCAAAATTCATCAAGTCACAACAAGAGGTGTTTGAAGGTCAACATAAAATTAATGACTTGAAATTGGAGATTTTGGAGTTGAAAAGACAGGTTAAGAATTGCAATTTGTCACCGACATTGCTAAATTTCCTATACAAGCAGGATCAGAGTTCAGAGAAGTCTAAGGAAGAAAGTATTCACTTGGTACCTCAACCAGTGGATTTGATTGAAGTTACTTTTGATCAGATTGATCCAAACAATGACTTACATGACTATTCAAAGTTTGCCACTCAACCCAAGAAGAACAAGTCCAAGTCCAAAACGAAGGAGAAACCTTTGGGTGAAGCTCCAAAGTTAACTTCAAAGTCTGTTTTGCTGGAAAATGAGAAAGTGTTTGATAAGGTTGCTTCAAGTTCTTCATCTGCAACCGAAGAACAAAAGGTTTTGGTTGAAAAGAACAAGCTGAAGGATATCAAAGCCAAATTTACTAGTGATGCTAAGTCCAGAATTGCTTCAAGTTCTTCGTCCAATTCTTCAAAGACTCAAGGATCTAAACATAAAGGTTTAGGTTACAAAGTGTTGGCAGAACCGGTTCAAGCAAAGAACTTAGTGAAGGCTGAGAAGGTTCCTAAAGCAAAAGTTACAAAGAACTCACCATCTCAGAAGGAATTTTCTTATTATTCTGGAAGATCTTCATCTTCAAGGAGTACATCTCCTAGGTATGATTCTTCTGATGGTTTCTTTGATAACTTTCATTTTGAACAATCATCTAATTCTCAAAAATCAAAATCATTTTCAAACAATTTTAGAGAAAGACTTTGTTATGTATGTCGTCAACCGGGACATCTAGCTACTGGTTGTCCGACGACTGCATTTATCCACAAAACTGCCAAATATGTGGATAACAACGGTCAAATTTTTGCTGAACCATGGTCCCCAAAGATTAAATCAATTCGTAAATCGTCTTGGTCTAAATCAAGTACGTCGGTTGAATCTGATTCGGGTTCTGATCAAAAATTAAAACTTTCACAGATTTGGAAACCAAAAGTTGTTTCCAAGGCCAACAAGGACTTTGTGGAAGACACCGGGCGACCCGACGCTGTTGATTCGGGTCGATCCCAACGCGACTAATGTTTTATTTGGTGTCAAGCAGGTGTTTCAGGAAGACCTTTCGGTGATTGGAAAATTGCTGATTGTGAAATATCTGTTCTAATTAACTTGAATTTCAAAATCAATTTTGTTTTTCAAAAAGCTAAACTGCTAGTATTCGTGTTGGTTGATCATTTTTCTTGTTTTTCACTTCGTCTCATTTTGAGGGGGAGTTTGTTTTTGCAAAACTACAAAAATAGTGTGTCGTTTTTCAAATCGTAAAAATGAAAATTTATAAATAGAGTTGTCATTTTTAGGGGGAAAAATTTGAAAAGGAAAAAACATTGAAAAACGAGAAATTGTATCCTACATGATTGGGAAATGATAGTACATTGGCTGACATTGTCTTACTCATGGATAAACTAGATGAAAAAGCCATAAGACCATTTGGTCGATGTGTAAGGTAGGCTCGGAAAATCAGAAAGTATACAAATGTGATATACACTAAATTTGATGCTTGACCTAGTGGACAACATCTTGATGCATATCTCATGATATATCAAGAAAAAGATATGTGAAAAATAAAATGTGAAGTCACTGTGTATACATGTGTTCATTTTGCAAAGATTTAAACTTGTTTGATTTTCTTTATTTTGTCAAACGATCGGACTTTCTCTGCGTGTCGAAAGACCGACCTGATCGTTGTTCGTTTGGCGTTCTGCTTTATTTTCTTTGGTGTTTCGTATAACTCATCGGACTTTCTCTGCGTGTACGGGAGTACCGACCTGATTGTTGTTGAGTTATACAACTTCAACTTGTTTTATTTTCTTATTTTGTTAAATCCGAGGCCTTATCTGCGTATCGAAAGATCGACCTTAAGGTAGACGATTTAACGTTCTTATTTCTTTTTGCATGGAACACAGTTGACTATATCATGGTTACAATCATTGTGTGATTAAAATCACAAATGAGATCACAAAATGTGATAAGCAATAGCATATCTGAGTATGTCTGATAGTGTGGGGTACATTGGTCAATGCAAATTTAATCAATACCCTAACATATCCAGAAGTTATGAGTATGATTGTGCCAGAGTTTAAAGTTGGACAAATTATATCTGCAATCGGCATGGCTTATGTGCTTCAATAATCGAAATTGAAATGTAGTTCAGCATGTTATTATCAATATGATCCTAAGTTGTGATCTTTCTCACAAAAGACAAAAATAGTGTCTAATTCAGTATTGTTTTACTTTTCTTATCAGAAAATATCAAAAAGATTTTAGGTGTGTTTTTGATATAAAGTTTCTAAAAGTCAAAAAGATTTTGTTTCTGATATGTTTTCGATTGATCAACACAAAATACAAAATCAAGTTTTCAAAATCAAAATATCTTGGATTCTCGAAGAGACATTTTGCACGAAGATTATTTATGTTGGCAGGTTTCTAAGTGGGAAGAGAGCATCACAACTTGAAGTCTTCTGAAGATTGTTGATAAAGAGATTACACACGATGCAATATCAAGTATTCATGATTGAACTCATCGTCAAGGTTAAGGAAGAGTTTGATTGAAGATACAAGATACAAATTTGAATAGAGAAGATGATATTGCACACGCCGAGGGGGAGTTTATTGATACATGGTCCTTGATTGTCATGTGAAGTATCGAATACAAGACGGATTCACACAAGTTTGCTGAGGTCCGAACTCAGGCCGAATCTGGAGTTCGGATATGGCCGAACCATAGGCCGAACCTGAGGTTCGGACCAGCGTATTTCTCTAGTATAAATATTTGAGTTTTGTGTTGTATTCGAAAACGATAATTGTCTAAGCTTCCGTGTCATACTATCTGATTGTACTGTGTGGTTATCTCTGTGGTTAATACAAGTCATTTGTATTTACTCTTTGTGTTTCATCTCGTTTATGTTGATTTCATTACGACTAAGTAGAAGATCCGCACGCTCACACACTTTCACACATGGCGATCAGGACCATGTATCAACTAACTCCCCCTCGGCATGTGCAGTATCATCTCCTCTATCCAAACTTGTATCTTGTATCTTCAATCAACCTCTTTCTCAACCTTGACGATGAGTTCAATCTTGAATACTTGATATTGCTTCGTGTGTAATCTCTTTATCAACAATCTTCAGAAGACTTGAAGTTGTGATGTTCTCTTCCCACTTAGAAACCTGCCAACATAAATAATCTTGGTGCAAAATGTCTCTTCGAGACTCCAAGATATTTTGATTTTGAAAATTGATTTTGTATTTCGTGTTGATCAAACGAAAACAAATCAGAAACAAAATCTTTTTGGCTTTTAGAAACTTTATATTAAAACACACCTAAAATCTTTTTGGTATTTTCTACTAAGGAACGTAAATGCAAAACAGAATCAGACACTATTTTTGTCTTTTGTGAGAAAGATCACAACTTGGGATCATATCGGTCATAACATGCTGAACTACATTTCAATTTCAATTATTGAAGCACATAAGCCATGCCGATTGCAGATATAATTTGTCCAACTTTAAACTCTGGCACAATCATACTCATAACATCTGGATATGTTAAGATATTGATTAAGCTTGCATTGACCAGTGTACCCCACACTATCAGACACACTCAGATATGCTTTGCTTATCACATTTTGTGACTTCATTTGTGACTTTAATCACATAATGATTTTAACCATGATATAGTCAACTGTGTTCCATGCAAAAAGAAATAAGAACGTTAAATCGTCTACCTTAAGGTCGATCTTTCGATACGCAGATAAGGCCTCGGATTTAACAAAATAAGAAAATAAAACAAGTTGAAGTTGTATAACTCAACAACAATCAGGTCGGTACTCCCGTACACACAGAGAAAGTCCGATGAGTTATACGAAACACCAAAGAAAATAAAGCAGAACGCCAAACGAACAACGATCAGGTCGGTCTTTCGACACGCAGAGAAAGTCCGATCATTTGTCTAAATAAAGAAAATCAAACAAGTTTAAATCTTTGCAAAATGAACACATGTATACACAGTGACTTCTCATTTTATTTTTCACATATCCTTTTCTTGATATATCATGAGATATGCATCAAGATGTTGTCCACTAGGTCAAGCATCAGATTTAGTGTATATCACATTTGTATACTTTCTGATTTTCCGAGCCTACCTTGCACATCGATCAAATGGTCTTATGACTTTTCATCTACTTTATTCATGAGTCAGACAATGTCAGCCAATGTACCATCATTTTCCAAACATGTTGGATACAATTTCTCAATTTTCACATGTTTTTGACGTTTTCAAATTTCTCCCCCTAAAAATGACAACTCTATTTATAAATTTTCATTTTTACAAATTGAAAAAACAACACACTATTTTTGTATTTTTGCAAAAACAAACTCCCCCTTAGAAAGAGACGAAGTGAAAAACAAGAAAAATTGATCAAACAACACAAATACTCGCAGTTTAGCATTTTGAAAAACAAAAATTGATTTTGAAATTCTATTTAATTAGAACAGATATTTCACAATCAGTAATTTCCCAATCACCGAAAGTACCGAAAGGTCTTCCTGAAATACCTGCTGACACCAAATAAAACATTAGTCGCGATGGGATCGACCCGAATCAACAGCGTTGGGATCGACCCGAATCAACAGCATCGGGTCACCCGGTGTCTTCCACAAAGTCCTTGTTGGCCTTGGAAACAACTTTTGGTTTCCAGATTTGTAAAAGTTTTAATTTTTGATCGGAACCCGAATCAGAGTCAACCGACGTACTTGACTTAGACCAAGACGATTTATGAGTTGATTTAATCTTTGAAGACCACGGTTCATCAAAAATTTGACCTTTGTTATCCACATATTTTGTAGTTTTGTGGATATATGCAGTTGTTGGACAATCAGCAGCTAAATGTCTCGGTTGACGACATACATAACAAAGTCGTTCTCTAAAATTATTTGAAAAATGTTTTGAGTTTTGAGAATCAGATGAATGTTCAGAATGAAAGTTATCAAAGAAACCATCAGAAGAATCATACCTAGGAGATGGACTCCTTGAAGATGAAGAACTTCCAGAATAATAAGAAAATTCTTTCTGAGATGGTGATTTATTTATAACTTTTGCTTTAGGAACTTTATCTGCTTTCACCGGTTTCTTCGTTT
>JBCNJP010002124.1:0-13021 GCA_039602395.1 Deinandra increscens subsp. villosa | reverse complement strand
GCAAGTGCAAAGCTCTCAAAAAGTGATTTACATTCATCCATAATGAGCTTTTCCATCATGTGACCTCCAACCGATATATTGAACTCTTTCTGAACAGAATAAGGAAGTCCATTGTAGAACTTTTCTATGATCGCCCAGTCCGTCAACCAGTGTTGCGGACATTTGCTCAAAAGGGTATTGAATCGCTCGTATGCGACCGAATAAGGCTCATCGGGGACCATCTTGAAGGAATGGATTTCCTCCCGAGTACGTGCAGCCTTGGCTGGAGGATGATACTTCTTCAGGAATTTTAACTTCAGATCGTCCCAGGTGGCGATCGAGTTAGGCAGAAGCGTCTCGAGCCACTCGGCGGCTCGAGAGGTAAGGGAGAATGGAAACAAGCGCAGATAAATGGTATCGTTCGTGACTCCCGTGAGTCCGAACGTGTTGCAGATTCGAATAAAGCGCGAGATATGCATCGGGGCATCTTCGTCTTCACGTCCGTGGAACTGAATGGAATTGGTGAGCGCGTTGATGACGTGAGACGGAACTTGCCAATTATTGGTGTTGACGATGTTGGGTTGGGCGATGGCAAACCGAGCGTCGTTAATACCGGCGCTGGCCTGCTCGTGGACGGTGCGACGGGCCGCAATGGTGGTCATATGTTCTAAAACCGACTGCGGCTAAAAAACAATATCGTTACCGGCGATTTGATGCAAAACGGAAGCATACATGTACGATTTTTTACCTTTCGCTGCCGTGGTGCGAACTCTTTCTGAAACATAGTCATTTCATGGTAATTATGTCGGTAACCACGTAGTGGTGATCCGGAAAGTCCAAAATAACACAACAACCCTGTTATGAACATTATCCTATGGCATTGTTATATGCAAAGGAATATGAATTATGAAATATGAATACCTGTCATCTAAGTCAAAATGTATGATGATCTGTCAATCTGGTATTGCTTTCAGCAAAATGTCGAAAGCAAGATCAAGCGAAACTCGTCAGGATGACCATGACGGAGATGATGATCGTGATGATCGCTCCGTTCATAGCAGAAGGGAAGAACCTCTCACGTCCGAGCAAGTGAGACAGAGAGAACATGAGGAAAGACTTCAGGAGCTTATAGCTCAAGGGATCTCCAAAGCGTTTCCTTCATTGGTCGCTAAAGAAAGGAGACAAGGAAAGACACATGTTGGTTCAGAAAGATCCAGCGAGCCGCAAAGAAGCAAAACTGATGTTTCTAGACTCAGGAACTCTGCAAGAACTCGATCCCCAATAGCTGAATCCCAAACTGACTCATCAGCACACAGCAGAATCCGAAACCGTCGGAGCCCTAGCCCTGATTATGAAGATCGCCCAAAACGTATCAGAAGAAGGTCTAGGAGCAGGGAACGCGAGCCTGAAAGGGAGGAGAGAAGAGGATGTTCTTATAAGACTTACATGGCCTGCAAGCCAGGTATTTTCAAGGGGGACAAAGGGGCTACTGATGCCCTGAATTGGTTAGAAGAAATTGAGGCAGCCTTGGATATTAGCAACTGTGCTACCAGGGACAAGGTGAAGTTTGCGTCCCAATCTTTCAAAGGGGCGGCATTAAATTGGTGGAAGGTGGAAATGAATCGGCTTGGGAAAGATAGGGCATATCGTATGAGCTGGAGAGAGTTTCGGGAAAGAGTTATGGAAAAGTTTATTCCAGAGAATGAGGCTGAGAGATTGGAAAATGAGTTCATTAACTTAAGAATGAATGGATCTGAATATATGGCCTATATCAATAGGTATAATGAACTGTTGAACTTAGTACCTCACATGGCAGACACAGAGACTTCTAAAGTCAGGAGGTTCGTTTGGGGATTAAGTCCCGAGATAAGAGCGAATGTGAGATCCGCTCGTCCTAACACTTTGGCATCCGCGATAAGTCTGACCGGTACCTTGGCAGATGAGTGGATCCGGACGGCGGGAATCAAAGCAAACACCTCCGGGAATAAAAGAAGAGGTGGTGATAGAGGTCATGACTCTAAGAGGGGTAGATTTGGAGGAAATGACCAAGGCAGAAGGAATGATGGGAGGGATTTTAAAGAAACGAAGGCTGAAACTTGTAGAAACTGTGGGAAAGCAGGGCACGCGCACCAACAATGTAAATCACCAGTAGTTTGCTTCTACTGCAAGGAGAAAGGGCATAGGAGTTGGGAGTGTCCGCAAGGGAAGAAGAAAAAGGATGAACAAAACAAGGGCATGGGAACTTCAAAAGGTACACCCCGACTCTATATCATGACCGCCGAAGAGGCACGTATGAATGATGATGTGATCTCTGGTATGTTTTCTGTCAATAATATGATTGTTAGCATTTTGTTTGATTCTGGTGCCAATAGGAGTTTTGTATCCTCTGCTTGTGTCCCTAGACTTAAATGTACTACACATAAGTTAGATATACCTTATGTTGTAGAAACCGCTAATGGCCATAAGATTAGTATCTCCAACGTAGTTAGAGATTGTCACTTAGAGCATGAGAATACTACTTTTGAACTTGAACTCCTCCCTATGGAATTAAGTGAATTCGACATCGTCCTTGGAATGGATTGGCTCACACGACATCAGGCAAAGATTCGTTGTGCCGATAAGATGTTGGAATTAAAGTCTGCAGACGACAAGACTCACACGATCATTGGAGATAGAAAAACGAAACCGATGAGAATAATCTCCAGATTGAAAGCGGGAAAATGTATTCGGAAAGGTGATCAGGCTTACATAGCAAATCTAGTGGAGACACCTCGAGAAAAGAAATTGGAAGATGTACCGATTGTCTCAGAATATCCAGACGTATTCCCTGATGAGCTACCCGGATTGCCCCCAGAACGACAAGTGGAATTTCAAATCGAACTTGCACCTGGAACGTCTCCAATAGCAAAAGCTCCATACCGACTTGCACCGTCCGAGATGCAAGAGCTAAGGAATCAACTCCAGGAACTTCTCGATAAAGGTTTCATCAGACCCAGTTCGTCACCCTGGGGAGCGCCGGTACTTTTTGTGAAAAAGAAGGATGGCTCGATGCGGATGTGCATCGATTACCGTGATCTCAATCGAGTAACCATCAAAAACAAGTACCCATTGCCTAGGATTGATGACTTGTTCGATCAATTGCAAGGGGCAAGTTATTTCTCAAAAATCGATTTGAGATCAGGGTATCATCAAGTCAGAGTCCGTGAAGAAGACGTCCCGAGAACAGCTTTCAGAACAACATATGGTCATTATGAATTTACAGTTATGCCTTTCGGATTAACTAATGCGCCAGCCATATTCATGGATCTAATGAATCGGGTGTGCAAACCATATCTTGATAAGTTTGTAATCGTATTTATCGACGACATTCTGATCTACTCTCGCACTCGGGAAGAGCACGGCGAACATTTGAGAAAGATATTGGAGTTATTGCGATCTGAGAAGCTTTATGCAAAGTTCTCTAAATGTGATTTTTGGCTAAGAGAAGTGCAATTTCTGGGTCACATTGTCAGTGAGTCTGGTATACAGGTAGACCCAGCAAAGGTAGAAGCAATTGCTAAATGGGAACAACCAAAGAGTCCTACCGAAATCCGGCGATTCTTAGGACTAGCGGGTTATTACCGGAGATTTATTCAAGATTTCTCCAAGATTGCCACACCATTAACTTCTCTTACTCAGAAGAATGTGAAGTTTGATTGGAAGCTTAAACATACAAATGCCTTCGAATTGCTTAAACAGAAATTAAGCTCAGCTCCTATACTTTCATTACCTGAGGGTACTGAAAATTTTGTGGTATACTGCGATGCCTCTACCAATGGACTAGGATGCGTTTTGATGCAAAAAGATAAAGTAATTGCTTATGCATCCAGACAACTTAAAAAGCACGAGAAGAACTACACTACACATGATTTAGAGTTAGGAGCAATCGTCTTTGCTCTTAAAATTTGGAGACACTACTTATACGGAGCCAAATTTGTAGTATACTCCGATCACAAAAGTCTACAACACTTGTTCAGTCAAAAGGAGTTGAATATGCGACAAAGACGCTGGATGGAAGTACTGAGTGATTATGATTGCGAGATTAAGTATCACCCAGGCAAGGCCAATGTAGTGGCAGATGCACTAAGCAGAAAGGAAAGAATCAAGCCACTCCGAGTTCGAGCCTTGAGGCTGAATGTAAGTGTAGATTTAATTGGAGAAATCATCGAAGCACAAAAGAAACAAATGGCCGACTCAACTGTTGACCGGGATGAGATGATGACTGTTGTAAGGAAACTAACAAGAGAGACAGATGGCATCCTAAGGCTAGGCAAACGTATATGGGTGCCTAAAGAAGGAGGATTACGTGAGGTAATTCTCCGGGAGGCTCACAAATCCAAGTACATGCTCCATCCAGGAGGCGACAAAATGTACCAGAATTTGAGAGCGAACTATTGGTGGCCAGGAATGAAAAAGGCAATTGCGGCCTATGTTGAAAAATGCCCAATTTGTTTGCAAGTAAAGGCTGAACATCAGAGACCTGCTGGATGTCTTCAGAGAATAGAACTCCCTGAGTGGAAATGGGAAGAAATTACCATGGATTTCGTGACAAAGCTACCCAGGACTAGAAGTGGACATGATGCCATTTGGGTAGTTGTGGACCGCTTGACAAAATCTGCTCACTTCCTACCAATGGCAGAAACTTACAATGGGAAGCAGCTTGCAAAACTGTTTGTAGATGAAATCATATCAAAGCATGGAGTGCCAAAGTCTATTATTTCTGATAGAGATACTAGATTCACTTCCCATTTTTGGCAAAGCTTTCAAGAAGCGATGGGGACTAAACTGAAGTTTAGTACGACTTATCATCCCCAAACAGATGGCCAGAGCGAGAGAACCATTCAAACGCTAGAAGACATGCTGAGAGCATGTGTCATAGAATTTGGTGGTAGCTGGGATGATCATCTTCCCCTAGCTGAATTTTCATACAATAATAGTTATCACACCAGCATTCAAATGGCACCGTTTGAAGCATTGTATGGCAGAAAATGCCGAACCCCAGTATGTTGGTCTGAAGTGGGAGAAGGCCAACTTACAGGACCTGAACTAATAATGGAAACCACTGAGAAAGTTAGGGAGATTCGCAAAAGACTTAAAACCGCTCAAGACCGACAAAAGAGCTACGCGGATCGGCGTCGGAGACCACTCGAGTTTAAGGAAGGGGATATGGTGATGTTGAAAATATCACCTTGGAAGGGTATAATCCGATTTGGCAAAAGGGGGAAATTGAGCCCACGATACATCGGACCCTTCAAAATAATATCCAGAGTCGGAGAGGTAGCTTATCAGCTAGAACTACCTGAGGAACTTAGCGGGGTTCACGACGTGTTTCATGTGTCAAATCTACGGAAATGCATGGTCGATGAAGCTCTCGCGGTTCCGTTGAAAGAAATCAAGATTGATAAAAAGTTGAACTTCACCGAACAACCCATTGAGATAATGGAACGAATCACGAAGAAGCTCCGCAAGAAAAGAATTCCAATGGTAAAAGTCAAATGGGACGCTAGACGTGGTCCCGAATATACGTGGGAATCTGAAGCGGACATGAGAAGAAGATACCCCCAATTATTCAGTTAATGACTAACGAATTCCGGGACGGAATTCCTTTAAGGGGGGAAGAATGTAACCTTTGTGGACGAAACGATTATCCGACGTGGAATTTTTAAATGAGAAACTCTCAAAAGTTTCTGAGTTTCAAATTGGGGCGGTACGCCTAGGATAGGGAAATCCTAGGCGGTACGCGACCCATCTGGTAACAGGTCGGGTTGCGGCACCCGTCGGATTCTGGTGTGTGCGAACCTCAAAATCCGGGCGGTACGCCCCAGATAATACATTTTGGGGCGGTACGCCTCCAGTTCAGGTCGATGAAAACTAAGTTTTTGGCCTTTATAGCCAAAGACACTTGTGAACTTCTGCACACATCCGACCAGAACTCTCCCATTGCTGTCCTTAAGCTCTGTTGCCACCATTTTCAAGCCATTGGAGCTTTATGGAAGAGTGAAGCTTCATTGGTAAGTATTTTAATCACCATTTTCATACCAAGATCATGTTAAGTTGATGTAATCCTCATACATTACTTGTGTTCTCATCAAATCAGTGATATTGAATCACTTGGGGAAGGCTAAGGAGTGTAGGAAACCAGATTCAAAGCTATACAAGGTAAGGATATCATGATTTTGGTTTTAAAATGTGTTTTGGGTTCTTTATGATCATCCACACTTATAAATGGTTATGGATCATGCATGCAACTCCTAATTTTCCCTTGAAGATTGGATTTGGGACTGGGAAAGACAAGAACAGCAGCAAAGCTCGGTTGTACAAGGGTACCTTCACAAGGTACAACTCTTCTATGCATGCATGTTGATTTCTTTCTGTAGGTCCGAAATCTCCCAAACACACGATATACTAATCAAACACGAGTGCGGAATCCTCGTGAGAGATCGATTCAAGAAAATAGTAGAAGAAGAGACTAGATCTTTGATAAAGATCAAGTCTTGAATGAAGAACAACTACTATTTGAAGCTTGAAGAAACCGGTCGTGAACACCCAAGAGTATGAAGAAATCGTAAATGGCAACCTCAAAAGCTTACTTGATCATAAACATGAGGTGGTATTTATACCACCTCTTACAACCTAATGGGCTAATCATAAACCCAATAAGCCCAATCATAAACCCAAGCCCATGCCCAATCTAATAGTAAACTAGCCTAAACATAATAAAACTAGCCTACTATTCTAATGAAACCCTCTAAGCCCACCCCAACATATTTAATATTACAAGCCTCATAATCTAGCCTCTACAATCTTCCCCTAGGCTTGTGATATTAAATGTCTTCGATCTTTGAAAATCTCCTTCTTGACTGGCTGGCAAAGATGTTGATGAAGATTCTTTCCGCAGAAATCTTCAATGGGTTTCATGATGGGCACATGGGACTTCCTCTTGATCAGCAGCAGCTCGAACTTCTTGAATTGAACAGGCAATGAAATGGAGGACTCTCATTGACTTGCTTCTTTTGAAAGCACTGGTTCTTGCTGAATCTTCGGTAACTGTCTTGAATCTCCAAAAATTAGAGGGTAAATTTTGAAAACCTCCTAACTTTGGAGAACTTGATTGTTGATCTTCAAACTTTATGATCTCTGACTGCTCTCTGCATCACTTTCTTTTTCAAAGATTGACTTGAAATCTTCAGCTTCCCCTAAACTTGTGAGCATTTTCTTTGAAAAACTTTTGAAGCTTTTGGAAACTTGTAAAGACACCAACAACTTCCCCTGAACATTTGCTTTTCCAGATGGAAGTCTTGTCCGGCTGGTTCTTTAACTTTGAGCAGCAGCAGCATCTTTCTATCATCAACCTGTCTGACACACATTTGAAAAAATATACACTACCAGACATGTGATGACTGGTCTTTGGGTTAGAAGGTAATTATCATCTGTTCAGTTGATTTAAATTAACATAATTTTAACCAAAAACCCTAATATAGATTAGGGGTTTTCTATAAAACTTCCCCTGAACCCAAGACCTCTAAAGACTTCCCCTTAGCTGATTACTTCCCCTCAGCTAAGGACTTTCCCTGAAATAATACATATTATCTTCGAGTTCCCTTCAGATACTATGTATTATGGAAGTCTTTTCATTAGATAATAAGTATCATCCTCGAGTTCCCTTCGGATAATACTTATTATCCTCCCTCCTTCCCCTAAAAATTTGGCAAGATCTGTCGGAGGAAGTCTTTTCCTTTAGATAATAAGTATCATCCTCGAGTTCCCTTCGGATAATACTTATTATCCCATACTCCTTCCCCTAAAAATTTGGCAAGATCTGTCGGGGGCATATTGTCATGCATTAAAACCCTTGAAAAACATATTTTGACTTCTCAAATCAACCTGGCCAAGACAAAAACACACCAAAAAGAACTTAACGACTCACACACTAAAGATAAAAATAAACAACTACTTACCAATATAGAACATGAGAAAGTTTATAAGGGATCAAACCGTATGAATCTGACTGAGGAACCCTTTTCAGCTTCAGTTACTCGACTAGTCCAAGTGACTGCCGGTATGTTTGTCCGCTTTAAACTCAAACCCGTTTAATCCCAACCGAATGCGTCATGCTTAATATAGTACATTATTACCGTCATGTTTAATTGTCCCCACACCCAAGCGTACACAGCAAAACCTACCCAACCTCAGAGTTTATTGAGGATTCACAAACCCCCAACTTGAGGAACCATGCACCACGACTATGACAACCACTTATTTTCATTAACCATCAGTTGGTGATCAGGTCGGCCGCTAAGCACACAAAGAAGACCAACTGAATGATTATTTTTCATTTTCTTTTCTTTTTCATTTCTTTTTCATTTCTTTTTCATTTCTTTTTCATTTCTTTTTCTTTTCATTTTATTATGTGGTGTAGTCATGACAGCAGAGACATGGCGTGTGAGAGAGTGAATACTAGGTAATTACCACTCTCAACCCATTTTTGTCGGGACTCAGTCTTTTAAACCATGCAACCTAGGATGGGAAACTAAACATATATATCTTTTAAGTTTACTGCACTTTCATTGGTGGTCATACGATTAGGTCGAGCCTACCGAGCATATCACCGTGGAGCTTGCCTTTCACTTCCGCCTTACGCGTGTCAGCCATCTCCAACCCGAACATTCATTTTACTTCCCCTAAACTTCTCAAAAACAAGACACAAACAATTAAACACAAACAATTAAAAATTGAAAAGCACACTATTTTTGAGGGGTCAACATTTTCATCTTCTTTACATTTCTTCCCCTTGCTTTTTGATTTTTAATGTCACAATTTTGTGAGCATCATCAAATTTTTTTTTTTTTTTTTTTTTTTAACAAAATAAAACACACAAACACACAAACAAATTAAATGACTTTACACACATCTGGCCAAGCTAACTTTCAAAGTATTGATTTTGAAAATTTTTAGAAAATAGGGTTTCATGACATGCACACTTCATTGCATTTGAAGTCAACCACTTAATCAATCAATTGAAAATTTTAGGAAATTTGGTTTGACTCAAAACACCCTTTGCCGCTTCATTCACACAACCAAGTTAAGAACAGTACCTTTCATGCTGATTTTGACATTTTACCTCTCAAAGAGACATACCTTCCATTTTATAGATTACTTGACATGACATGAAGATACGTCTCCTAAACTGTGCCTGGAACAATCACTTATCAACAAACAAATTAGTAATAAAAACGTTAGTGATAATCCTCCTTGATCGTTCCTGCACAGAGTGAGAGATTAGTTAGCCAGTGGTACCCAGGCCATTGTTTTTCTGGGTACACCTGAGGAATCAATGAATGAAACTTCTTTTAAAAACATTCCTTTTGAAAAATCAGGAAGTTGTGATGATTCGGTTGTAGCTGCCTTGACTTTTGGCTTCCAAATTCCAGATGATTTAACATTTATTTTAGTCACTTTTGGAGTTGTGACCTTAGGTTTTTCAACCTTCTTCATTTTAGATTCACTTTTCAAAACAGTTTTTGTTTTAGTCACCTTTTGAGTTGTGACTTTAGGTATTTCAACCTTCTGTATTTTAGAAATATTTTTCAAAACAGTTTTAGTTACCTTGGGAGGGGTAACTTTGGGCTTCTCAAGCTTTGGTTGTTTTGAAAATGGTTTCTTCACCTGTTTTTGGAAATTTTGGTAGCTTGAAAAGCTGTTGTTTTGATTCAAAGCTTTTCTTTCAGCTTTGGCAGCACCCCAATGTTGATCAGAGGGTTTAACCTTGGGAGTAACAGTCTTCATTGCCTTAGGTTTCTGTACCATCATCGGCTTAGACTTCACAGACTCCTGAGATGAAACCTTTTGATTTTTTGGAAAATAGGGTTCATAGGGGCGATATAGACAGTTCCTAGCAATATGACCAGCAATGCCACAATTAAAGCAAGTCTGCTTCTTTAGATAGAAGTCAGACGTGTACCCATTCGTCTTTGGTGGCTGATATGGAGCTGGTTTGCCTTGTGTCTGCTTCGTTGCTTTGACTGCTGCTTCAGATTTGACTTTCTGCTGGTTCGTTGAAGCCTGTGTCGAAACTGTCTTTACAATCTTTGTGCTTCCTTGATTCTTTGACGTTGAAGCACCATCCTTGCAATTACAACAGCAACTGCATGATCCAACTGAAGAAATGGGAGACACAGCTACTCCCTTGAGTTTTTCATTCTTTACTCCAGCTGTTGGCTTCACACTCGGATGCTTGATGGTGATCTTTGGCTTCTCAACTTTTGCTTCACCTATCACTCCATCAGTTAGTCCCTTGAACTTGGAGGAGAAGGATGGTAAGTCATACCCAACATCTGGTTCTTGGTCAAACATAGATCCAGATGTCATAAAGATCTTCCCCCCAGGCCGTGTCGTCAAGATCACCTTTTCCCTTTGAACTTTGTCAATTACTTTCAAGCATGGGGTTTCAATTTTAGGGTATGGTTTCAACTCTACCCCAGCTTCATCAGACTTGGAGTTATGAAACCTGTTGTATTCTCGGCACTCAGCATCATTTTCTGATATATCCTTTATTCTCCCTTCACCATATGTCATGTTTGCCTCGTTGTCTATTTCCTCTTGAGTCAATGGTGTAGTTCCAACCAAGACACTATCAATAGGAGGAGCAGCTTCTTTATAATCTGACTTGGTTCGTTCAACTTGATCCTCACTAAGAAGTATTCCTATAATGTCTCTGGGAACTGGTGGAGGAATAATGTTGTTTGCAGCCAAGGCCTTATCAGTTTTTTCTGATCCAAATCCAGGTGTGTGTTTCCCAACTTGACCAGTCATAACAGCATGTGACAATTCCTTTCCAGCATCAAGCATTCTTTTGCTCCTCATTTGATTCATATCAAGTTTAACCTGCATCTCATTGTTCTTATGCTTTAGGTCATCTATCTGCTTACTTAGCTCAGCTATTTCTAACTTAGCGTTGTCATACAAATAGGCGTTCTCAGTTGCAAGGTTCCTATATTTTGCTATATCTAATTTCTGGGCTTTAACTTTTTCTTCATTCTTTTGCCATCTACCTTTAAATGAGCTCTTCTCGCACTTTGTCTCAAACAATTATGACTGAAAATTTTTACAGATTTCCCTAAGTTCAGGAATTAATCGAGCACAAGTAGGATTGGGGCATATCTCAGCATCATCGTCCTCAAGTATATTCTTTTCTTCAACCACTGAACTCATTTTGCAGCTTCTGAAAATCTTGAAAAATCTGCAAAAACGGCAAAATCTGCAAAAGTACTATTCAAAAAATAGTGTCAAAAACTTAAAGCTGAAAAACGGAGGCCTTCGGAGTGGAATTTGGGGGTCAAAACGGGCTCCCCTGGACGTTAGTCTGGGGTAATTCTGGGGCTTGTTGTCACGAACGTCGTGTTCAAATTTGAGCTTCTAACTCCAAACGAGTCAAAAGTTACACCCGTTTCCGTGAAAGTGTGAAAATGAGACTTTTTGCCGCAAACTAGATTCCGATCGTAAACCCTGATTCCGATCGTAAACACCCGTTCAGACAGCTGGATCGTAAACACCTTCAGTCGTAAACACCTTAACCGCCTTAAAATAATCGTAAACGAGATTACGATTCCTGATTACGACCACCGGATCGTAAACACCTATTTCCGATTTGAAAATGTCGTAAACACCCTTTACGATTCGAACAAATCGTAAACTCAAGTACAGTACCAAGTACAATCGTAAACAACTTTCGCCGGGTCGTGAACGTCTAAAAATACAATCTTGGAATCGTAAACAGCCAATCTTCAACCGAAACCAATCGTGAACACCTCGAAAACCCAGAAAATTCGAAGAATCAGCAGCAACCGGAAATCGTAATCACCCAAAAACCTTCGAATCTTCAAAAACACGAACACCAACCCAGAAAAACACTTGAATCTATATCGTGAGAACCTCGAAACACTTGTTTCTTGGCTCTGATACCAATTGTAGGTCCGAAATCTCCCAAACACACGATATACTAATCAAACACGAGTGCGGAATCCTCGTGAGAGATCGATTCAAGAAAATAGTAGAAGAAGAGACTAGATCTTTGATAAAGATCAAGTCTTGAATGAAGAACAACTACTATTTGAAGCTTGAAGAAACCGGTCGTGAACACCCAAGAGTATGAAGAAATCGTAAATGGCAACCTCAAAAGCTTACTTGATCATAAACATGAGGTGGTATTTATACCACCTCTTACAACCTAATGGGCTAATCATAAACCCAATAAGCCCAATCATAAACCCAAGCCCATGCCCAATCTAATAGTAAACTAGCCTAAACATAATAAAACTAGCCTAGATTGGGCATGGGCTTGGGTTTATGATTGGGCTTATTGGGTTTATGATTAGCCCATTAGGTTGTAAGAGGTGGTATAAATACCACCTCATGTTTATGATCAAGTAAGCTTTTGAGGTTGCCATTTACGATTTCTTCATACTCTTGGGTGTTCACGACCGGTTTCTTCAAGCTTCAAATAGTAGTTGTTCTTCATTCAAGACTTGATCTTTATCAAAGATCTAGTCTCTTCTTCTACTATTTTCTTGAATCGATCTCTCACGAGGATTCCGCACTCGTGTTTGATTAGTATATCGTGTGTTTGGGAGATTTCGGACCTACACTTTCCATAAATAGGAACTTTACAAATTAAGATCACTCAAATCCAGAGTTGATCAGTGCTTCTAGTAAGAAAATGGGCCATAGGAAGTCAAGGGTTCTGTCTCTAATGAAATCTGTACAAAACGGGGGTCGAAACGATGAGAATTACCATATTTGGAAAGCTCGGGAATTGGGGTTATGTCTTGATTAAGGTTTTAGACTGCAAATGAACCCTTAATTGACCCCTCGGGATAATATGAAACTGATCGGGTATGAATTCTGAACTTAAAATGCCAAAATAAGAAAATGGCACTAAAAGACAAAATAGTCGGGCCCTTGTTCACAGATGGGGGCGTACCGCCCATAAACTCTGCATGCAGAG
>JBCNJP010002117.1:0-12000 GCA_039602395.1 Deinandra increscens subsp. villosa | reverse complement strand
AAAGTGTTACACTCGGGCAGTAGCTGAGATTGTGGCCAAGGAGCTCTGGTACGATCCAGTAACTGTGAATTTGTCCAAGAAGTTCAGAATGTGAGGACAGTCTAATGCTAAAGCTTAGGGGAAGATTGTAGAGACCTGAAATTTAAGGCTTTTGCATTAGATTGATTTGGGCTTGTTTAGTTGTTTTGGGCTAGTTTTAATATGTAAATGGGCTAATATGTGTAGGGGTTTAGGTCCGATTTTGGTAACATGGGCCTAGGGGTTTACGAAATCTCTACTATATATAGGGTTTCTTTTGTGTTTTGTAAAGGTTGTTAGTCAATTTGTGGTGTTAAGGTGATCATCGAAATTCTCCCTAGAGAATTTCGATCCGGGTGTAAGCAACAATCAGTGTGTAATCAAGTGGTTTCTTCTAATCGGTTTGTGTTTCATTGTTCTTTATACTTTTCGATTATATTGGTTATCTGTATTCTTGAATCACCTAGTTAAACCAGATTCCGCACGGTTTCACTAGTTCAGATATCGCGTGAGGGTTTATTTGATCCTTACAATTTATATAAGAAAATGTCAAGTATTTTCTCTAAAGTGTGTGCTTTTAAATTTTTTCTGGTTTTGAGTGACCAGGAGGGACATGATATAAATTTCCAGGTGTTTGTTGACTGACACGTGTAAGGTGGAAGTGAAAAGCAGTGATTCATGGTCGATGTGCTTGGTAGGCTCTGCTGACGATCAATCAAAAGGTATGTTTTATCACAACACTTGAAGATAACGTATGATGCTTGAAAGGGAACACACACTTAGGTTAGTACAATTTCTTTTGATTGTGCACTTGGCATCTTTTGGTTTGTCATATATATAATGTGATCTTAAAACGTACGTGGATCAGGGTGGTTCCAGGTCTCCGCTTTCGCAGAACAGAGGAGTCCTGACTCACGTACAACATTCCCAGGTCATTGCTTACGCAAAGCAGAGGGAATGGGATTTTTGAGCATGACATCAATACTTAGAACCGGGCGTGTGTCTCAGGATACCTGATGCACAGTCAAATAGAAATTGTACTAACCTAAGTGTGTGTTCCCTTTCAAGCATCATACGTTATCTTCAAGTGTTGTGATAAAACATACCTTTTGATTGATCGTCAGCAGAGCCTACCAAGCACATCGACCATGAATCACTGCTTTTCACTTCCACCTTACACGTGTCAGTCAACAAACACAGAAAATGATAAAGTTGCCAGACTACTCATCAAAGGCTATCATCCGGAGGCCCTTGAGACATATTTCAAAATTTGCACTTGGAAGGGGTTTCGTGAACATGTCCGCCACATTGTCATCCGATGCCACCCTCTCCAAATGAATGAGCCGTCGGTCATAGCAATCCCGAATGAAATGCGTTTTGATGTCTATGTGTTTGGTTTTAGAGTGCTGCACGGGATTTTTCACAATTTGCAAAGCAGCATTATTGTCACAAAAAATGGGAGTATCGAAAAAATTCAAACCGTAATCTCCCAGCTGATGCTGCAACCAAACCACCTGAGAACAACAGGCAGATGCAGCAACATACTCCGCCTCGGCTGTCGACTGGGACACCGTGTGTTGTTTCTTACTCTGCCATGACACCAGCCTGTCGCCTAGAAATTGAGCTCCAGCAGACGTGGATTTCCTGTCAAGCTCATTTCCACCATAGTCACTGTCAGAGAAAGCATACAAGTTAAATCCAGACTCTTTAGGGTACCAGAGGCCTAGACGAGGCCGACCCTTCAAATATTTAAAAATACGTTTGACCGCAGAAAGATGAGAGAGTTTAGGATTAGCCTGGTAGCGTGCGCATTGGCACACAGCTAGCATGATGTCTGGACGGCTGGCGGTCAAATACATCAAGGACCCAATCATGGACCGGTACATGTGCTCGCTCACTGGTTGCCCATCTGGATCCCTTGTAAGGGCAGGTCTTGCTGCCATGGGTGTGGAGACCGGCTTCGCATCCACCATTTTGTATTTTTCCAAAATCTCAGTAACGTATTTAGCTTGATGGATCAGGATCCCATTGTCACTCTGCTTCACTTGCAATGCGAGGAAGTCATCCTCCGCCCATTTGTGTCACACCCCGTAATTTATTGTGTCGGGTGCGAGCGAGATGGATCACAGTCAAGATTACATAGAACGACCTCTGGATGATTCAACAACTAGAGCCGTTTAAAAAGTTAAGTTAATTCAAAATATGGAGTTTCATTCAAAGTTGCAGCGGAAATAGTAGTGAAAACATGTTTGTCTTAATTGTTAATAAAACAATTACATTTCAAAAAGATTTGAGAACATGACACCGTTAGGTGTTATGCAATGAAATCTCCAAAAGTGCAGCTCGGTTTGACCATGACTCCAGAATAGAAAATGCAGGTCCTAAATGATATGATGTCCAGAATGCAGCAGAGTTCAATCACCTGAGAATTCATATACTAAAACGAGTCAACATAAAGTTGGTGAGTTCACAGGTTTAGATAGCATGCAAGTAAGGTTTGATAAACAGAGTTTGATATAATCATTCCATCGTTTGACAATTTGTTTAGATACCGTTTTATAAATTACCATGAACCTTGAATTCCGAAACTAACTGATTACCCACCCATGATACTATGTCCAACAGTACCGCATGGTCAAATATAACTGTATGTACCCTTCTGACTATTAAAACGGAGCCAGGATTGGAGCTACCAATCAGAGTAGGGGCGTTAACCCAATAGATCTATCCACGAGTCATCGTTTCTGTTTGTAAATTAATCGGATTCAACTAATAGTGGGGTTTCATCATAACATGACAAGCATGATACAATATGATTTGGACTAGAAAAGATCATGTAATCAATAAGGTAACAAGTAGTCTATTTGTCAGGCAATGATTTATGTTTGTAATGAATTCTCCCCCAAGTATTAAAACAGTTAAATGAAAGGGGCCGTGAAAACTCACCTGAATACAAGCAATTCAGTAAGGTAGGAAAGTAAGCAGTCCTATACAATGTTATAAGACAACTCAGCATATAGAAATTGGGTTGACATCTAAGTCACTCCAATTTGGTTGGTCAAGTCTTGGTGTTAGGGTAACCCGTTAATGTAATGTGACATTGTTGACCTTAAGGGAATATTTATTGTAAATAAATATTTATTACTTGATAATCAAAATATTAATTATATTAACGATAAACATTAGTTTAGAAATATTTTATACTTCCATGAGGTTATCATATGAGTTCATAAGACTTTGAAAGGACGAAATGACAGTTTTAGGTCAAAACGTGCTTTTTGCCGGTTTTAGCCGTACTTCACGGTTTTTCCACAATTGACTATAGCAATTGACCAAATAAATAATTAAACATTTATTTTCATCATAAAGGCCATAGGAAATCAGAATGTACAAGTTCAAAAGTTTGCTTTCCTAGTTTTGTCGGTTTTGCCGGTATGTGTCCGATTTAGCCGGTTTTGATCCTGTGACTCGTTCTAAGGCTTTGTAATCTACCAAAACACTTTGTAAACTCATTATAAGTCATCTAAAGTCCTTAAAGGTGTTCAAGATCAGTTCTAACCTTTGTTTGCATATCTTTACAAAAATGGGTTTTCCGGGCCCGTAAAGTGTCCGTTTTTGGTCCCGTCTTTCCCCAAATTTAGCTATTTTCGAAAGGGATCTTGTACTAGGGTTTTTAAGACTAAAGACATCTTTTAAACTCACTTTAGGAGGGGTCAAACTTTCTGACCTAAATTTGTCCTAATTTATCTCTAGTTTCCGGATACTTTTAGTGGGTTATTTTTATAGATTTAGCCGTCCAAACATATCAATAAGTCATTTGGTGCTATCCACAACCTTCTAATATGTTAAAAATTCGGACCTAGGGTTCCAAGAGTCATAAATTTCGGATCTAGTGGTTTGTTCATAAAACCAAGGCATATAGAACACATACTAGCATATCAACACATGTATAACTTTAGATCTATATAATGTAACATTCGAGGGGTTCAAAATACATGAAATCACTAGCAAAAACACATGACATACTAGATCTAACATGAACTTAAACAATGTTTGAGTTTACTAGAGATATAGATGGAAATGTATGTCAAAAGTCACCATTTTTAACCAAGACTTGTGTATGGAGTGTTAGATGGAAAATGTAACTAGATAATATGAATAACTAGCGAAAAATCAAGAGAATGTTGTCTACTAACTTGAGGGAACCGAAAATGGAGGTGATGGAGGCTTGATCTTGCTTCCTTGATGTCCCTTGTAGCTTTAATCTTCAAGAAATGATGTGGTTTGATGAAGAAAAGTTAGAGAGAGAGTAGAGAGAGAGAGGGCCGACGGTTGGGAGAGAGGGAGAGAGTTAAGTGTGTGTTTTCTTTTGTGGAAGTAATGTGGTGTGCTAGGGTTTCTTCTTTTGGTCTTGTATATATATGGTACACAAAGAAAGGAAAGAAAAGGGTTTGGTTTAAGTGGAAAGGTGGTGGCGGTTTCGTGGGTGTGGAACCGAGAGGGAGAGGGCCGAGAGGGGGGTGGGGGGCCGGTTCATGGAGCAAGGAGAGAGGAGGGTCAAAGGTGGTGGTACTAGCTAGTGTTCTAGGGTGGTGATGGGATGTTTTGGGTGGTATAGGGTGACAATGAGGAGGTACATGATGAATAGTGAGATTCTTTTGGTTGGGAGATTAGTAAATGGTTAGGAGAAAGGTGGTGGATTATTACTAATGATAGATATTAATTGTCGAGTGTCGGGTTTTGATCACGAAGGATAATATGACCAAAGGTGACAATGGAATTAAATCATGCATGGAATGATCATGCATGGAGGATAACGAATCAAGGTTAAAGGAAAGAATGATACAAGTCTTGTTTAAAGGTCAAACGGTGTTAAAGGGTGAAAAACGTTTACGTTGGTTGTTTTATATAAAACCCAATGGTTTCTCGTTATATAAATACTAAACGTTAAAATGATTTATTGTTGGACGTAATCGGTAATTAAATGGATAAACGTTATCGTTAATTGATTATTTTACGTCGAATAGTGACGTGAACTTTGAACGTATGCAAAATACTACAAAGGTGACGCGATAATATAAAAACTCTTTTTATATTAGAATACATATATTGTTATGAAACGTTTCTTATTATTGAAGTTCCACCGATCATATACATAACGTTCTTGTTTTCAAGGTCGATTGTCGAGATATTAAATTAGGGTTACACCAAGATTAACGGATAGATGCAATTTACGTTATCTACGTTAATTAAAACACAGATTTATGCACACAGAACCAGTTAATTATACGTATTATCGTGTGATTTGACTTAGGAAACTTACGGGTTGTCACATTCTCCCCTGGTTGAAGGAATTTCGTCCCGAAATTCAGACTGCGTCGTCTACCGGAGCGGGGTTGGGAAAGAGGTGCGGGTACTTGGCTTTGAACCTGTCTTCGCGTTCCCAAGTATACTCAGATCCGCGCCGGGAGTTCCATCGGACCTTAACGATAGGTATCCGACTTCGTTTCAGCTTCTTGACCTCGCGGTCGACTATTTCGGCAGGTTCTTCCACGAAGTGAAGGGTTTCGTCAACTTGAATTTCATCGAGGGGAACGACGAGCGATTCGTCGGCAAGGCACTTCTTCAAGTTACAGACGTGAAAAACGTTGTGTACGCTACTAAGTTCGGCTGGCAGTCGTAGTTTGTAGGCTACTGGTCCGATCTTTTCAAGGATTTGGAATGGACCAATGTATCGAGGGTTTAGTTTACCCCGTTTGCCAAAACGGATGACACCTTTCCACGGGGCAACTTTTAGAAGAACTTTATCACCGACTTCGAATGATAAGGGTTTCCGTCGGACGTCAGCATAACTCTTTTGACGATCACGGGCGGCTTTCAAACGGTTTCGAATTTGCGAGACCCTTTCGGTGGTCTCGATTACTAGTTCTGGACCGGTAATTTGGCTGTCTCCAACTTCAAACCAACAGATGGGGGATCGGCACTTTCGACCATAAAGTGCCTCGAATGGAGCGGCTTGAATACTGGTGTGATAACTGTTGTTGTATGAAAACTCGCATAGGGGCAAGTGTTCGTCCCAGTTCTTACCAAAATCGATTGCGCAGGCACGCAACATATCTTCTAGAGTCTGGATTGTGCGTTCACTCTGGCCATCGGTCTGGGGATGGTAAGCAGTACTCATGTCAAGTTGAGTACCCAGAGCTTCATGCAACGATTGCCAGAAGTTAGACGTGAAGCGACTATCTCTGTCAGAGATGATTGAGACGGGGGTCCCATGGCGGGAGAATATCTCTTTCATGTAGAGGGTGGTTAGTCGTTCCATGGAGTCCTTTTCCTTCATGGGCAGGAAGTGAGCTGATTTCGTTAAACGGTCGATGATAACCCAAATAGTGTCGTTACCATTTCGGCTCTTCGGTAGCTTGGTGATGAAATCCATCGCGATACGTTCCCATTTCCACTCGGGGATTATCGGTTGAACAAGCAAACCGGATGGTTTCTGGTATTCGGCTTTAACCTTGGCGCACGTTAGGCACTTACCGACGTAAGTGGCAACTTCCATCTTCATGTTGGGCCACCAGTAAAGTTCTTTCAATCCGTGGTACATCTTGTCAGCACCAGGGTGGATTGAGTACTTGGATTTGTGAGCTTCGTTCATGACCAAGTTTCGGAGGTCACCGAACATAGGTACCCAAAGTCTGTTCATGAAGTATCTGGCGCCGTCAGGT
Source organism: Deinandra increscens subsp. villosa (assembly GCA_039602395.1). Taxonomy (NCBI): domain Eukaryota; kingdom Viridiplantae; phylum Streptophyta; class Magnoliopsida; order Asterales; family Asteraceae; genus Deinandra; species Deinandra increscens. The sequence goes on along the minus strand of JBCNJP010002117.1, from coordinate 5,257 downwards.
TTAATCTCGAATTGACGGTCCATACCTCGTAGACCTTCGTTTCCGACGTTCTCTTCTTTAAGAGCTTCTAGTTGGGCGTCACGAATCTTGGAGGGTAGACCGGTGTGGATGGTCAATGCAAGAGATTTGACACGGAGTGACTTCACACGATCCTTACGACTCAAGGCATCTGCTACTACGTTCGCCTTTCCAGGATGATACAAGATTTCGCATTCGTAATCGCTGAGCAATTCGACCCATCTTCGTTGCCTCATATTCAACTCTTTCTGGTTTAGGATATGCTGGAGACTCTTATGGTCGGTGAAGACCTTGCATTCCGTGCCATACAGGTAATGTCTCCATATCTTGAGAGCGAACACTACGGCTCCGAGTTCTAGGTCGTGAGTGGTGTAGTTCTTTTCGTGAACCTTCAATTGACGTGAGGCATAGGCTATGACTCTGTCACGTTGCATAAGTACGCATCCAAGACCTTGATGAGACGCGTCACAGTAAACGCAGAAATCGCGGTTGCCTTCAGGTAAGGCAAGGATGGGAGCGTCACATAGCTTCTGCTTCAACGTTTGAAAAGCTTCTTCGGTCTTGTCATCCCAGATAAACTTCTTCTCCTTCTGAGTCAGAGTGGTCAGGGGTTTGGCTATTTTGGAGAAGTTCTCGATGAACCTACGGTAATAGCCGGCAAGACCAAGAAATTGTCGTATTTCAGACGGAGTAGTTGGAGGGCTCCAACTTTTGATTGCTTCGATTTTTGCGGGGTCAACATGAATTCCACGATCGTTGATCACGTGGCCTAAGAAATGTACTTCTCTGATCCAAAATTCGCACTTCGAGAACTTGGCGTACAGTTTCTCCTTTCTAAGCAATTCCAGGATGAGCTTGAGATGCTGCTACACTATGAACCGATTGTCTCTGTAAATAGATACTGTGATGAATCAGTGAAAAATCAAAAATAGAATAAATCAGATTATCAATTACTTGAGTTTGTGGGTGCCATGATTTTTGTACTTGATAAACATACCTAATGCATATCAGAAAACTGTAAAAATTGATTTGATTTGGCTGAAATAAACATTATGTGTTGTATTCGTGGACAACTTGATTTGCATGCTGATTAGGTTGAAATTGAAGTGTGTTAAGTGCATCTCACTGATATGATCTCATGTTGCGATCTTTCTCACAAAAATATAAATTATGATAGTTAGTTGTTTGATTTCTGTTATTTTGTTCTTCAGAAAAGTTCAAAAAGATTTTAGGTGTGTTTTAGCATAAGTTTGAAAAATCAAAAAGATTTTAGTGTGTTTTGATATAAATTTGTTAAAATTCAAAAAGATTTTCGTTCTGCTTTATTTTAAGATCAACTGAATTTCAGAATCGACAATCTGTTGTTTGATGAACCATAATCGATGCTAAATCAGATTATCATGTTTGAAATTGAAGAAATTGCTTGGTTTTGATGAAAAATGAGAAATTTGATGATAAAGGGCAATGTGGTCATTTTTCTGATCCGGCGGACCAGATGATCCGCTGGCGGATCAAAATGGGTATAAATGGCAAATCTGATCCGCGAGAGCTCATAACTCGCGGATCACTTACTTTTAACACAGAACCCTCAAAAACCCTTGCAGTCATATTTTTCTTGATTTCTCAGTCGTTAACGAAGCTCTGTCCGAAATTTTTGTTGCTACAGGTAGGTTGATTGATTGCGCACAGGTTGATGGTTTTAATTTCTGAAATGGTTGTCTGATTAGGATTAAAATTGAGGTTTAAGGTCTCGGTTTTTGAAAAAACCGACTGAATTCTTGTTTAATCGGTTTTAAGCAATGTTTATGTGGATAAAACACATTGTGTGAGTCGAAATATACTCTAGATTGAACTCTTGTTCTTGGATTTCAAAACAAACACTTCAAAAGTGCATAAAATTCGAAGTGACTGTTCGATAAACTGATCGTCCGCCGGATCAACTGATCCGCCGGACCAGATTTTCAAACTGATCCGGAGATGATCCGGTTGACCAATCTGATCCGCAGTCAACGAATTTGATCCGCCGGATCAAGTGATCCGCCAGTGATCCACCGGATCAAGTGATCTGCTGAATAATGTGATCCGCAACTGGTCCGCCGGACCAGGTGATCCGGATGCACAAAACTGATCCGGGGTTGATCCGCTCATAAACATTTTTTCAAAAGTTATTCGTTTGAGCGATTTACTTAATATCAGAAAGTGTCATTGAAAATTTTGATTATCTTATTTGATTTTAATGACAGTTTGTTTTGTTGACGTGAACAGAAATGGCGGATTTTAAATCAATTGGAGAACAAAATGTGTGTGCTTTTCTTGATGTTGCAGAAAAATGGAGGCCACATTTTCTAAACATATTTGAGTTCATCCGACGATCGAGGATATTCTTTGCTGCTACTCATGAATGTCCTCCGTATAAAGACTTGTTAGTCATGTTCTGGAATTCAGCACAAGTAGATTGTTCGGTAACTCCATCTGTAATACGTGCAAAGATACTTGACACTGATGTCGTTATTTCTGAAGATGATGTGCGGAGAGTTCTACGGTTAAATGATCAAGCTACTTATCCAATTGAATTTCCTGAAGAGGATTTGGTAGCTTTGTTAAAAAGAATTAAGTATGATGGACAATTGTATGTTCCATGGTACCTTAAAGCAAATTTGAGTCCTCCTTATAAATACTTGATGCACGTGATTATTAAGTGTTTTGGAAACAGAACAAGAGGTCAAGAAGAGTTTGATTTGAAGGTGCTTTCTTTCTTTTGTGCTTTGGTGCTGAACAGAGAATTCAACTTTTCTGGTTGGATCTTTAACTACATGAGAGAGAATATTCTGGTAAAACAAGTGCGGAGCATTATGTATCCGAGATTTCTACAGATGATCTTGAATGATATGCATCCGAACCTTCCAAAGAATGCTGCTGCTATTATTGATATGAAGCACATGAATAGAGTAGCTGTTGGAAAGATTCCAGTGTACTACAAGCGGAAGGGAAATGCTGTTGCTCCACCAACTAAACGGTTGATTGGTCATCTTGCTAATCCTGATTATAGAGCTCCAGAGAATGGTGCTGCTAAACATGCTGACAGTTCTGATGATGAACTACACTATGATGATAATGGCTTTCCGACTGTGATTGTTGAAGATGAAATTGAGCAACCGGCTAATCAAGAACCTGTTGTGCAACAACCTGTTGTGCAAGAACCTGTTCAGCAACGTCAAAATCCAGAGCAAGTTACTTCTGCAGCTGTCAATGAGTCTGAACGGGTGAATGTTCCAGATGATGTTATTGGTAGTTCATCTGAAACTGAATCAGACTCTGGTGAATATGTTACCATTTTGCACAATACAAGAGAAATTCCTGTAAAGAGAGGTTCTAAGGCTCATATTGCTTATCTAAAATCTCAAAATCAAGATACCTCTGTCTTTGAGTCTAGAACTAAACAGGCTGACGATACTGAAAATGATCCATCTTATACTCCTAGTATGGAGGAGCCTGTTTCAAAGTCAAAGTCTGTAGATAAAGGCAAAGCTCCTGCAGTTGCTACTGGCAAACGTTTGAAGACTGTGGCTGTTGGGTATAAAGGAGTAAAGCCTGGTTCATTTCTTGCTGATGCCAGAAAATCTAGGCAAAGTCCTCCTAGCAAGAAACAAAAGGTGACTCCGTCGTCTTCAATCCCAAGTCAACCAACCACCAAAACAGCTGATGTTCAAAGTTCACAACAACCTCCAATCAGAAAGTTGACGATTAAAAGACCGTCTACTACTGTTTCTGCTTCTACTTCTTCAACTACTTCCACTATTTCTTCTACTGATTTAAAGCTTGCATTGTTTCAAGCTAGATTTGAAAGAGTAGAACATGTAAACAAGTTGCAAGCTGAAGAGATTGCTGGGCTGAAAAATTTGTGTAAAGAGTTAGTTGGCAGAGATCAATCTCATACAAAAGAACTTGCAAGATTAAAAGCCCAGGATGAAGCTAAAGATCGGGAAATTGCTGAATTGAAGCAATTATCTTTGACTATGGGTGAGCAGCTTAAGCAGATGCTTACTGCTTTATCTGCTCAGGGGGAGAAAAGGCCGAATCCTGAGGAAACTTGTAAAGAAGATGATGATATTATGAAATTTTTAAACGATGATCCTGATAATCCTGAAGGTGGTGCTGGTGGTTCTGGTACTGGTACTGATGCGGCAGGAACATCATCTGCTGCTGCTGGTACAGCTACGACATCTCAGGGGGAGTCTACAGACAAAGAAATATATGATGTGACTCCGATATCAAGGGTTGAGATGAAAGAGGGTGAGTTGGTTAATCCTTTTTCTAAAGAGCAGCTGGCAGCCATATTTGCTTTAAATGTGGATGATGTTGATAAGGTGCCAGTTGCTGAGCCATATCAGGAAGATGATTCAGAAGAAGAGGTGGTGTTTGAAGAAGAACATGTAGAAGTGGAAGATATGACGGCTGAAGAATATCCCAATGATCCAACGATGTATGGGAATTTTTCTGATAATGACTATACTGAAGGTTTTAATTTCTTTGGAAAAGATAGTGAAGAGAAGACTGAAACAGAGAAAACTTCAGAACAACCTGAAACAGCTGAGTCTGTTAATATGTCTGAAGAAGAAGAAAAGAAGCTGTTGTTTGAAGCTTGGCTGAAAGAACAAAGAGCAAAGAAGCTTCCAGTTCCAGTTCAAGTTGAAAAATCTACAAAAATTGTTGATCAGAAAAGGTTTTTTGATAGAAAGGGAAGACAAGCTTCAGGAAAGATTATAAGCTGGATGTTTGATTCTGAACTCAGATGCTATGCCATAAAAAAGGAGTTTGGGATTATATATCTGAAGAATGCTTCAAGGTTCAACACATTACCTGTTTGTGATGTGAGGGACTTGTCTAGAAGTCCATTTTTGAATCCTGGAGGAAATCTTTTGGCTGCTGTGTTCAAAGAAAAGTTAGTTGAAGAATGTCAAGGAAGATTTAGATTTTTGACTCCTCAAAGACCAACTTATTCTGAGCATTCAACAAACATTCATCCTGTCACAGGCAGACCAGTAGTAATTCTGAAATATAAGAAGCCTGTTCAGCTCAAGAAGATACCTTTGAAAAGGCTTGAACAAGATTTCATCAAGACTTTGAGGTGGTGGTATTATGATGAGGTGTCTGGTGAAGCTGTTATTGTGATCAAAGAAGACAACAAGGTTGTGAGAATCTATGACCCGATGTCATTGATAAATCTGTCAAAGAATGA
>JBCNJP010002114.1:0-17000 GCA_039602395.1 Deinandra increscens subsp. villosa | reverse complement strand
TTAAACTGACCCATCTGAGCATGAGAGTAACTGACACAAACCTGCCTTTACCACAAAATAAGAGGCATAAAAAACAAAGAAAGAATAAGATTCATGGATGACATAAAATCAGTGCCAGATGACTACCTTAGAGTGTTTTATAGTCCCTTCTTCAGCAAAATTACCCCATAACCCCCCCCCCCCCCAATCCGAACAACAACTCCTAAAAAAACTATCCCCAATGGGCCTCCCAGCACCTTCCTCAAAAAAATGTTCCATACTCTCCCCTCCTTCCCCTCTAAATGGCATGGTGTTAGGTAGTGTGCATAGTGTACCATAAACCCCCCATAAACCCACCCCAAACCTTCCGTCAATATATAGAGCCCTTCCTTTCCACCACCTTCCTTTTCACCACCTTCCTTTTCACCATAACCCACAACCCAAAGCCCAAAAAGGCAGACTCGATAATAAAAACCAAGAAAAGGCCAAACAAGAACCAGTCAAGGGAGAAGGGATTACAGACCAGAGGATTGTTCTACAAAAGACAAAATTTAAACCAATAAAGGAGAACCTACTGCCTCTGATCTGCAATAAATACTCAACACCATGGTAGAAGCAAACATCATGCTTACCACCCCAACACCACCATCTCAAAAGAACAGACAAACACAGCAGCCTCAAAAGACCCAACTGTGCAAGAGAACAACTGGCCATTAACTTGCCCTTGCCACAAAGCAATAAGCATAAAAACAAGAAAGATAGGATTTTAACGGATGACACAAAAATGTGTCTGATGACTACCCTTAAGTTTTTAACAGTCCCAACATCAGCATAAATACCCCATAACCCCCCCCCCCCCCAATCCCAACCCCAAACAACCCAAAAACTCAAAACTTTACCCCAGAACCAGGTCATGAAAATACAAAACATCCATAAGCTCTCACATTTGAACCTCATTGGAAAGGTGATAAGGAAGAAACTGCCAAATATCATCAGCCAGTAACACCTGAGTTGAGAATTTCATCATTGTCCCTTTCAGCTTGAGCCTAACAGCTTCAGTAATTAAAAATTCCACCACATCAACAGTTCTACTTTTATTCTGAAACATCCTCATGTTTCTTTCCTGCCACAAGAAGCAAACAATAGCAGCTATAGTTAGTTTCTTTATAACAACCCAAATAGACCTACCTTTAGGCAAAGAACTCATATAGCAAATCATGAATTTCCAACAGTTAGGAGCATCATTCATCCTAGCCTTTTGTTTCATTCTGGCCCAAATCTGGGCAGGGAACCTGCACTCAAAGAAAAGATGGTTATGACTGTCAGGTTTTTCATTACAAAAAACACACTTAAGATCATTTCCCCCAGACCACTTATCCAGCCTATCTTGAGTTAATAATTTGAACTGCATAGCCATCCAAAGGACAAAGGCATGCCTAGGAATCTTATGGGAGAACCAAACACTACCAGTCCAACCCAAAACAGGATGAACACCCATCAAATCATCATAGCAGCATGCAGTGCTAAATTCCACCAACTCCCCATCACTCCTAATCCATCTGACTCTATCCATCTTATCATTGACAAGGGCAGGACATTGGATCCAATTCAACACAGGATACATGATCATAGTAGTTTTTGTTTGGTCCAGGCACTTTAAGGGTGCTGTTTATAATCATGTCAGGTGGAAGTTGTTCTGGTATGTTGGCTTAAAAGTTTGGTTAAAGTTCACAATGTGCAAATTATGGTGGCAGCATGTTCATGAAATGAGGATTGGGATTGAGTTTATGTTCCAAATTGGTTCAAAGGGGAGTAGTGGCTTGTCTTATTCTTCTGGAATTCTTGAAAGTTTTAAGTGTAGAGCTTCAATGGAGTTGGTTTAGAAAGTTGGGCTTCTGGATGTTCGGATGGAGTGTTCTTAATAATAGGGGATGGTATGTGATGGGCACCTGTTGTAGTAAAGATATTAAGGTTGGGGGTCTTAAGCTGATAGACATTTACTTTGGGAGTTATGCTAATGGCCATGTCAGTATGGGGTTGAAAGTTAGTAATCCATCCGTGAGAGTGGTTGGTCAAAGTGGAGTTTTGATAAGGATATGAATGCTGCTACTAGAAGGTTGCTGGTCATATTTGATAACATTGTTTACAATAGATTTAAAGTTAGGGAAGATAGAAAGTGGCTGAGCATTAGGTCTGAGTTGAATTTGAGGATGCTGTTGTGGGTTACCTGGTTATTGGGATTGGTTGATTTCATGGCATTGCATGGAAACTGGTTCATTTTGTTGCTGCACGAGGAAGGATGCTAACAAAGGTTTGTGTTATTTGGTTTGGAGATTGCTGATATTACAGCAACACAGGTGCCTATCTATGATGATTATTTTGTTGCCTTGGAAGGTTGGGTGCATTTTGGCTGGTGAGATCATAGGTGTTGCTGCTTATTCTCCTTGTATTTGTAGGTTTAGCTATAGTTTGGATATTTCGTATGTTCGTTGTATTTTGGTTGTTAGGTTAGTTGTGTGGGGTTTTTTTTTTGATCACTTAGCTGTTAAGGTTGGGAATTGTCCAGCCTAATAGTTTAAGTGTGTGCTTCTTGTGTACTTTTTGGGGTTCTTTTATTTATTTTGCCGGGCTTTGCCTAAAAAAAAAGGAGACAATGGATCACCCTGCCTTAATCCCCTCATTCCTTTAAAGAATCCTTGAAGCTGACCATTAACATTGATGGAGAATGAGGCTGTTGAAATACATTCCATAATCCAGTTAACCATAGTCAAAGGAAACCCAAATTTACCAAGAATAAACTTGAGAAAATCTAGATCCACTGTGTCATAGGCTTTTTGGATATCAATCTTATAAGCCACCTTACCACAGCCACTCTTTCTATTATAATGCCTCACTAATTCCTGAGCTAACAACACATTATCACTAATCTGCCTTCCAGGAATGAAGGCACTCTGATTCTCATCCACAATTAACTCAAGAACACCCTTTATCCTATTACACAAGATTTTGCTAATGCATTTGTAAATGACATTACAACAAGCAATTGGCCTGAAATCTGTAACACATGAAGGATTATTACATTTAGGAACTAAAGATATTACAGTGGCATTCACTTCCTTTAACAGCCTTCCATTCTTAAAGAATTCCATTATGGCCTCACAAAAATCATCTTTGACCACTCCCCACGCTGATTTAAAAAACTTTGAAGTAAACCCATCCGGCCCAGGGGCCTTATCATCATCAATATCCATTAGGGCCTCTTTAATCTCAGATTAAGTAACAGGAGTTACCATGGCATCAGCCATACCAGCAGGAATTACATTAACAAACAGGGACTCTGGATTAGAAATAGCAACAACAGAACCTTTCTTGCCTAAAAAATTACTAAAGTGTTTCACAAAGGCATCACCAATTTGATCCCATAATACTCCTCCCCATCAACATCTCTCACCATAGCAACCTTGCTTCTAGTCCTCCTTTCCTTGACAGATGCATGAAAATATATAGTATTACTATCACCATCCTTTAACCATTTAATTTTAGCTTGATGTTTATTAAAATGGTACTCATCAATGAGAGCATCTTTATAAGCATTTAGATACACAAATTCCTCATCTCTAAGTATTCTCAGGGTCATCCACCATTTCTCTCTGAACTCTTTCCAACTCAGTTTTCAGCTTCTCAGTCTTCTCAAACAAGTTACCATTCATGAAATTCAAATTCCTCAAAGGCCTCTTTAAACCTTTCAATTTAGACACAATACCAAACATCTTAAAACCCAAACAGTGTTTATCCCAGCCCCTAGCAACAATCTCATGAAATTCATCCTTCCTAGTTAAATAGTTCAAAAATCTAAAAGCCTTCACTTTCTGCTTACAGCTATTCCCAAACTTCAAAAGCATAGGAGAGTGATCAGACGAGTAGAAAGGTAAGAATTCCACTATAGCTCTATCATAACTGGAACTAAAAACTTGATTAGAAATAACTCTGTCCAGTTTCTTAAGAACTCCACCACCAGTTTTAGGTTTACTAGTCCAAGTATATTTCAAACCATGATATCCACAATCACTTAACCCACAAGAATTGAGGCAGCCTCTAAACTGAGAAATGGAAGAGAATTCATAACAAAATTAGCAAAAGTAGACTCAGCAGGATCCAAAATGGTATTAAAATCACCCATACAAACCTAGGGATGCTCCCTAATCAACTGGTTATGACAGACCAGATCAAGCCATAATAATTTCCTTTTGGCAGGAGTAATATGTCCATAGACAAAAGAACACAAAAAGCTTTCCTTACCTTCAAGAGAATTGACAATGCAATGTATTGCTTGATCATTCATATCAATGATTTGAACATCAGCTTTGGAGCAATCCCAACCCACAACAACTCTAGCCCAATCCCTATAGCAAACCATATTTGAAACCCAACTCCAATTATTATTAACCTGCTTGGTAACATCCTCAATTTTATCAGCCCCCAACCTAGATTCCAAAAAACCACAGACCCAAATTCCATTTTCTCTAAGAACTCTCTTAACTAAAACAATCCTATCAAGATTGTTTAATCCCCTAACATTCCAAGCAAGAATCCTCATTTCAACTGTTGAGTTTGAGACCCAGAATCACCTGACTTATGCTCCTTATCATCATCAGTCTCAATCAAATCATCCTGCTAGGAATGCTCATCCACCCCCACCTATGAGCGCCGCTGAGATTGAAGAACTAATCGCGCATCGCGTAGCCGAAACCATCGCTGCTGCTGAAACCTAACGAAACAATGACAACGGACCACATGGTAAGAATGAGTTACCCAATGTTAGAAAACACTAGAATTACAATTTCGCCAAAATTGTATTCAACGTTTTAGACTAACATTGCAGGTCCGCGCGAATGTTCATACAAAGACTTTATGAACTGTAAAGCCCACGAGCTTTAAGGGTTCTGAAGGCGCTGTTGGACTCATTCGTTGGTTCGAAAAGATGGAGTCAGTTTTTCGTATCAGCAACTGTCCTGAGCGATACATGGTCAAGTATTCCACCTGCACTTTTGCTGACAGTGCCTTAACCTGGTGGAACTCCCACGCCGACGCGATGGGGACCGATCTGGCTTATGAGATGACTTGGGATGAACTTAAGCAATTGTTACATGACGAATACTGCCCGAGAGAGGAGCTACAGAAGCTTGAAGCAGAATTCTGGAATTTGTCCATGATCGGTGCTGATATCGCCGGCTACACTAAAAGATTCCGTGAGCTGGCACATCTTTGCCCGACTATGGTCACACCACTTTACAAAAAGATTGAGCGTTACATCTAGGGACTTGCCCCACACATCCAGGGGAATGTTCTCTATTCAAACCCCCAGACCTTTCAAGATGCTATGCGCCTGGCACACAATCTGGTGTACCAAGCTAACCGCCAAGGCGTGAACTTTGCCAAGGAAGCCCCGAAGTCAAACCCACCAATGCCAGTACTACCCCTTCATCCAGCACGAAACCTGACAACAAAAGGAAGCGTCCATTTTGGAAAAATAGGAGTGAGAAGAAACCTGAAAGAACCCTTACCAAGGAAACGGAACCAGTGAAGGCTTATGCTGCTCCCGCTCCAGCTCAAGCTCAGAAGAAGACCGGTTATACGGGGAATGCACCTTTGTGCACCAAATGCAACCTCCACCACACTCTAGATTGTGGAAATGTCTACTGTGGCCACTGCAAGGCCAAAGGACACATTGTGCGTGATTGTCCAAACCGCATGTGTTTCGGTTGCGGTGCCAATGGCCATTTCAAGAAAGATTGCCCGAAGACTAAGGATCAGAATGCAAACCAGGCTAGAGGAAGAGCCTTTGTGATCAATGCTGGGGAAGCCCGTCGTGACCCTAACACTGTGACGGGTACGTTTCTACTTAACAACCATTTTGCATCTGTTTTATTCGATACTGGTGCCGATAGAAGCTTTGTGTCTACCGATTTTAGCCATTTATTTGAAATCGCCCCTGTTGCTCTAGACGCTAAGTTTACTGTAGAATTAGCAAATGGTGATATAATAGAAACTGGAGTAATCTACCAAAATTGCTCACTTGAACTCGCCGGTCATACGTTTAACATTGACTTAATGCCCGTCGAGTTAGGAAGTTTTGATGTGGTTATCGGAATGGATTGGTTAGCAAAGAACCGTGCAGAAATTATCTGCCATGAGAAAATGGTTAGAATTCCTCTTACAGACAACGACACTCTTGATGTGCAAGGCGATAAGGGTGGAGCCCAAAATAAACCTTATATCCTGTATGAAAGCACGAAAATATCTTCGAAAAGGAGGTCATGCTATTTTAGCCCATGTTACCGAAAAGAAGCCTGTAGAGTAGCGTGTCGAAGATGTTCCAATTGTCCATGAATATCCGGAGGTTTTTCCAGAAGACTTGTCAGGCCTGCCCTCAGCTCGACAAGTAGATTTTCATATTGATTTGACACCTGGAGCCGCCCCCGTCGCCAAGTCACCATATCGACTTGCACCATCTGAGATGCAGGAGTTAGCTAGTCAACTACAAGAGTTGCTGGATAAAGGCTTTATTCGTCCAAGCCATTCTCCATGGGGTGCTCCTGTGTTGTTTGTGAAGAAGAAGGATGGAACACTACGAATGTGTATCGATTATAGAGAATTGAACAAGTTAACAGTAAAGAATCGTTACCCGCTTCCAAGGATTGACGACTTATTTGACCAACTTCAAGGGTCGAGTTACTACTCAAAGATTGATCTGAGGTCTGGATACCGCCAACTTCAAGTCAGAGAGGAAGACGTTCCAAAGACAGCATTTAGAACACGCTATGGCCATTACGAGTTCCTCGTCATGCCATTTGGGTTAACTAACGCGCCAGCAGTATTCATGGATTTGATGAACCGAGTATGCAAACCTTACTTGGATAAATTTGTTATCGTGTTCATCGACGATATTCTTATCTACTCGCGTAGCAAGGAAGAACACGAGCAACATTTGAGACTAATCTTGGAATTACTAAAGAAAGAAAAATTGTACGCGAAGTTTTCTAAATGTGACTTTTGGCTTCGTGAGGTACACTTTTTGGGACATGTGATCAACGACAGAGGAATTCACGTAGATCCCACAAAAATTGAAGCAATCAAGGATTGGAGTACTCCCACGACTCCAACAGAGATTCGTCAATTCTTAGGTCTCGCTGGCTACTACCGTCGATTTATTGAGAACTTCTCAAAGATAGCTCAGCCACTGACCGCATTGACCCAGAAGGACAAGAAGTTTATTTGGAATGACAAGGCTGAAGCAGCTTTTCAGTTACTGAAACAGAGACTTTGTAACGCCCCAATCCTCTCCTTACCAAATGGAACAGAAGACTTTGTGGTATACTGCGAAGCTTCGCATCAAGGTCTAGGATGCGTGTTAATGCAGCGAGAGAAAGTTATAGCTTACGCCTCTAGACAGCTAAAAGTTCATGAGAAGAACTATACAACCCACGACTTGGAGCTAGGAGCCGTTGTCTTTGCTCTTAAAATCTGGAGACATTACCTCTACGGGACGCATTGCACCATATTCACCGATCATAAGAGTCTCCAGCACATCTTTGATCAGAAAGAATTAAATATGAGGCAACGGCGTTGGGTTGAATTGGTAAATGATTACGATTGTGAGATTCGTTATCATCCCGGCAAGGCTAACGTCGTAGCCGATGCCTTAAGCAGAAAGGAACGCGTGAAGCCGCTTCGAGTTCCAGCATTGAGTATGACCATTCACTCAAATCTCACCTCACAAATTCGTGATGCTCAAATCGAAGCTCTCAAGCCTGAGAATTTGAAGGAAGAAAATTTACGTGGCATGGAAAAGCAACTAGAAGAAAAACCTGATGGGACCAGACATTTATGGATAGACTATGGGTACCTAACTATGGAGGTATGAAGAAGCTTGTGCTCGATGAAGCCCATAAATCAAGGTATTCTATCCATCCAGGTGCGGATAAGATGTATCATGGTCTTAGAGAACAATTCTGGTGGCCTAACATGAAGCCAGAAGTAGCCACTTACGTGGGTAAATGCTTGACATGTTCGAAGGTCAAAGCCGAGTACCAGAAGCCTTCTGGATTGTTAACTCAACCGGTGATTCCAGAATGGAAATGGGAAGAAATATCTATGGATTTCATCACCAAATTGCCTAAGTCTAAATCAGGATATGATGCTATCTGGGTGATAGTAGATAGATTGACTAAATCTGCGCATTTCTTACCAATCAAGGAGAAGGATAACATGGATAGGCGAGCCAAACTCTACATAAAGGAGATCGTATCACGCCATGGAGTACCCATATCAATCATTTCTGATCGTGACAGTCGATTCACTGCCAACTTTTGGAAATCTCTTCAAAGATCTTTGGGTACTCGCCTAGATATGAGCACTGCCTACCATCCCCAGACAGATGGCCAAAGTGAGAGAACTATTCAAACGCTTGAAGACATGTTGAGAGCATGTGTGATTGATTTCGGATCCAATTGGGATGAACATTTGCCACTTGCCGAATTCTCCTACAACAACAGTTACCACACCAGCATTAAGGCAGCCCCTTTTGAAGCACTCTACGGGAGAAAGTGCAGATCGCCACTTTGTTGGACAGAAGTTGGTGACAGTCAGCTAACCGGCCCCGAGCTCATATTTGAAACTACGGAGAAAATATTCCAAGTGAAGAATCGTCTGAAAGCTGCCAGAGATAGGCAAAAGAGCTATGCCGACAACCGTCGTAAGCCATTAGCATTCACAAAGGGTGATCGTGTCATGTTGAAAGTATCACCCTGGAAGGGAGTCATCAGATTCGGTAAACGGGGAAAGCTCAACCCTCGTTACATCGGTCCTTTCGAGATCATCGAAACTATTGGACCGGTAGCATACCGACTACGCCTACCTGCCGAACTGAGTAACGTTCATAATGTTTTCCATGTTAGTAACCTAAAGAAGTGTTTGTCCGATGAAACTTTTTTCGTTCCACTAGACGAAATCCAAGTGGACGAAACCCTCCATTTCATTGAAGAACCTGTCGAGATACTTGACCAAGAAGTCAAAAGACTTAAGCAGAGCCGCATCCCAATCGTAAAAGTGCGATGGAACTCACGTCGAGGTCCAGAGTACACTTGGGAACGCGAGGACCAGATGCGTCAGAAGTATCCTCGTCTTTTTGAAAATGTTGCATCCACCAGTGCTCAGAGCTGAATTTCGGGACGAAATTCTTCTAACTGGGGGAGAATGTGACAACCCGCAAATTTCCAAGGTCAAACCACCTTACTTTGACTCTTTATTTATAATAAATATGTGCATTACTTGGGCTATTTATCTATTAATTAGATCTAACAAACTCAAGATGAAAATATTCCCTGCGTTGCCTTGGAACCATATACCCGTAATATATTAAAACTTTCATAAATAATTTATGGAACTTTAATAACAAGAAAATTTATATAAAAATGTACTTCTTATATTATTTCCAAAAAAGCGTTGTCACAAAATAACTACGACGACCCGTTAAACATTTAAGCGATTTCGTATTTAAAACAACTTGGTTTTAAATATTCACGACAGTCAAGCTTAAAAACCACGTCTTACCACTCGCGAATTTAAATATCTTAATGCACAACATTTGTTAAACCCTTCATCGTGATTATGCACACACACCACATTTGATATATACTTTTTTTTCCTTTACAAAATTTAATCGCAAATAATCATGGAGTTCTTTTAAGAAGAATTAGGCACTTTAATATCTCCAAAATCTCATGACTCACACTTTATAAAACTTATAATTAGAAAATGTGCTGAAAATTGTAATTATTTATCTATTATTATTATCATTTTTATTAATCATACCATCACACTTTACCTATTTGTACCATCCATGTTAAAAAAAAATGTAATCCATCGCCACCTCTTGATATTATAAGACTAACCATTAAGCACTTCATAATTATACATGTACAAAAAAAATATGCATAGAACCTTTTGGATATAAATTAATTTGAACCTTAATGAGTCATAAGTCTATTAAGAGTCTAGATGCTGTTTCTATCAATATGAGTTGGCAACTTGTACTAAACCTTGAAAGCCACCATATCAAGCTCATACATGGAGGTCAAAAACCCAAGAACGGTCCTTCCTTCCCCTTTAAATTCAGACGGTTATCCTCACCTCCAAGCACCACCCTCCAAATCCTCCAACAACTCAAGATCAGCCACCACCACCCCATTACTGCCACCGCTGGACAGCCTCTCCTCCGCCTCTGGAAGCTGCCGGAACACCCCCTCAGCCGCCGCCAAACACCACCACTCGCCCCCACCTTGTAAGCTTTCTAAAAACCCCACTTCCTCCATGTTTTCTTGTATATTAAATACCTAAAATCACCTACACAAGTCTTGATGATCAAAACCCTTAATGTTTCTGAACAACAACATAAAATAATGATCTAAGTTCAATTAATAACTTGATAAAACCATCTTCTATATCCACTCTTTCTAACAAAAAAAGAGTAGATGAACACTCAAGTTGTTCAAATATTTCTTACTCATGATCGAAACATGTTGTGGTTGCTTTTGAAGCTTAAAAATACCACAATGTGGGTGAGCACATTCAAGAAATCGAAAGAAAGTATTATGTGCTAACCATGATCTCTTACATCTCCTTTTAATCTTTGTATACTTGCACTTATATTTTACACCTCCATGTTGGTCCTAACACTTGTGTGATGGTAATTATTGATCTAAGAAACTAACTCATGAAACACATCAATTGGTAAGAAACGTAATGGATCAGGGATACTTGTAAATTGGATATATGTTGTTATGGATATAAAGCTTTGGTGTAAGAAAATATAAGTATATCATGGAAAAATTTATCATTTAATGGGTATTATAAAATTTTTCTAAGAATGTGAACTCTAAGAATAAACTATGATAATGTGTCCTAATAAGAATGGGTTAGTAATTAAATTAATAAAAGAGACCCGAATATAGATAGGTTGTTATGACTAAGAATAGTTAAAAAAATGCATCATTTAATACTCAAACTCATGTCTTAATCTAATATAAATGTGTGTTTTAAGACTATAAAAGGGAATGTTGAGAAACCTTGAATGAAACTATAAAAGGCTAGACACATAAATATGACTTTTGGTGGCTTAAACCATGTTTTTTTTTTAATGTCAAACATATTGGAATATTAAATCTGGCCCAGATCTGATTTAGGGTGAAGTTTTATAAAAAAAATTGTTTTTATTTACCTAAAGTAACCGAAATGGATAAACGTGGCGTAGGGAGAAATCGGGGGTTAAAACGAAGTTATACGAGATGAGAAACGTCAATTTTTGCAAGATTATGACGGAACCGACCAAACTAACTTTTAGATCTTAATATGTCTAAGAAATCATTTATGAACATTTACTTAAAGTGTTTTGAAAGTCAAAAGCCGTTTTATAAAAATAAGACCAAATAAAACGTCGTTACCGGTAAAACCGGGTAACCACAAATCTTTCAATGAAAACGATTTAATAGTTTAGTTCACAAATATTTAAAACGAATTCTATTTAAATATTTGACCAGAAACCAATATTTAGATCATACGCGTGCCAAGGAAATAAACGTTGCATTTTATTTTACGATGCGATAGAAATTCTAGATAGTTTACCTAACTTAAGAATTTCGAAAGAATTGTTAAAAGGTATGAATTCTAAAACTCAATATGTTAGTTGATTTTAATTGTAAGACTTCAATTAAAAACTTATACATATAGTTACATAAGTAAAATAAATAAAACATTATTATTTATTTTTACCAACATACATAGTTATACAAATATGGCATTACCACATGAAATAATTAGACATAAATATTTCTAAAAAATTTAAACTATCTATTCAACTACAAATTATAACTAAAGTTGTAACAAAGGTTAACTAAATAACTTGTCGGGTTTTCCAAACAAATACAAACGAGAATATTTCATCAAGACTTGACCAGTGATACTTGGGTGACAAATTGTTACTCAAATCAGATCCTCACATAAATGTTCTATTTATATTTATATTAGGGCATTAATAGCTCGTCTCAATTTCCAGCATATTCACTTCACTTCACCACTGACCAGGTGAGTTTCACGGCCCCTTTTCTTTTAACTGTTTTATTACTATGGGGGAGAAATCATGATCAAACAAACATTTTTACTTGATATTATGGATTATTGTTAAACGTATGGTTACATGTTCTGTTACTGCCCAACTTGTGTGCATTTCGTTATATAACGTCATGTGAACTTAATCCCACTATTAATTGATTTCAATTAGTTCTGTACGAAACGATAGCTAGTGAATAGATCTATTTGGGTTGACAACCCTGCTTACGACTGGTAGCTCCAGCCATGACACCCTTGACTTGTCAGTAAGTACATGCCAGTTATTCTGTTATTTACGGTGTTTCTTGGGCGAGACACCACGAGTGGGTAAAAATGTTAGTGTTTGAAATCAAGGTTCATGTGAGATCATACATCAACGACGGTAATCTCTTTTAATATCTTGTATGCAAAACTGTTTACAAATTATTTGTAGAGTCTTAAAACCTGTGAACTCACCAACAATATGTTGACCTTTCTTTAAAATCATGTATTTCTCATGTAAATGAATCTATCGAGGCATGCAAATGGGGCAAACCTTAAATAAACGGGCCTGCAAATCCCGGAATCGTAGTCACTTTCTATCTTAATTAATGTTTGAGTAATTTCTGAAATTAAGACTTGTTTATTTTGTAAAACTTATGCATATCGCCACTGCTTCTCCGCTGCAACAAATCGATATGTAATTGTATTATTAATGATTAATGAAGTAGATGATGTTCCTTGTACCCACGACTATGATTCCATCCGTTCGCACCCCTCCTTGACCAGGGTGTGACAGACGAGTAGAAGGTAAGAATTCCACTATAGCTCTATCATAACTGGAACTAAAAACTTGATTAGAAATAACTCTGTCCAGTTTCTTAAGAACTCCACCACCAGTTTTAGGTTTACTAGTCCAAGTATATTCAAACCATGATATCCACAATCACTTAACCCACAAGAATTGAGGCAGCCTCTAAACTGAGAAATGGAAGAATTCATAACAGAATTAGCAAAAGTAGACTCAGCAGGATCCAAAATGGTATTAAAATCACCCATACAACCCTAGGGATGCTCCCTAATCAACTGGTTATGACAGACCAGATCAAGCCATAATAATTTCCTTTTGGCAGGAGTAATATGTCCATAGACAAAAGAACACAAAAAGCTTTCCTTACCTTCAAGAGAATTGACAATGCAATGTATTGCTTGATCATTCATATCAGTGATTTGAACATCAGCTTTGGAGCAATCCCAACCCACAACAACTCTAGCCCAATCCCTATAGCAAACCATATTTGAAACCCAACTCCAATTATTATTAACCTGCTTGGTAACATCCTCAATTTTATCAGCCCCCAACCTAGATTCCAAAAAATCACAGACCCAAATTCCATTTTCTCTAAGAACTCTCTTAACTAAAACAATCCTATCAAGATTGTTTAATCCCCTAACATTCCAAGCAAGAATCCTCATTTCAACTACTGAGTTTGAGACCCAGAATCACCTGACTTATGCTCCTTATCATCATCAGTCTCAATCAAATCATCCTGCATATCACAAACCTTTTCTGCATTCCTCTCATCTTCCAACACACACTCCATACCTTCTTCAAAACCATTTTGTTACATAACATCATGAACAACTTCCTTTGTGAGAAATTCCATGCACTCCTTCTCTCAAAAGGAGGGACCAATTTGTTTGCCACATACACCACAACCTCATCTCTTTCAGCCTCAGACAACCTTTTGTAATAAATTTCCAAAGCAGTAGTGAGGATCTTGGTTTTATTAACAGGGATAAAAGCTTCATTAGGTTGAAGAATGGAATTGCAATGAGTAGCATTAGTGATATCAGTAGTAATGTTTTCAAGGACCTTAAAAGAATTCTAATTCTTTAATAACGAAGGGTTATCTGGTGGCTTCTTATTATACTGCTGTCCCTTAGGAACATACACCCTTCCCTGAACACTTTCCCCATCATTAACTCTCCTGTTCTTACTTGTAGTACCATTCCCTTGGCCATCCTTAGTACCAGCATTCAGAACCTGTTTTTTCTCTTCATTACCCCCCCCCCCCCTCTACTAACATTATTCTGGGTCTCACTTTTAGTACTAGTACCAAACTCCTTACTAACATTCTGATTCATCTTCAGATTGTTCCTTATAGAAGAACTAGAAGAAGCCTTTCCTGAAGAACCCTTATTCCCAGTTCCATTTTTAACCTCCACACTCCTCATTGATGGTAGCTTATTATCAGTCCTTTTCCTATTTTCCACAAATTTAAACCCATCAGCATCAACCTCTGGTTTCTCAGTACAGTTAACACTCTTGGCATCTTCCTTATCCACACCAGGACTCACAGAAGCAGGATCCTTAGTAACAGCAGGTTTAGACACCCTTGACTCAACAGCCGAATCCTGATTGAACTTAGGACCCATAGAATCAGCAACCTAAGCCTCAGGTTCTGTACCAGCCGCTTTTAAAGCTGCAGCCTCAACACAAGTATACTCACTATCAACCTTAAGCTTCTCTACTGCTTTTTCCCTTTCCAAAACTTCATCCTCAGTAAGCATTCTTTTAGTGCACTCCTCATAAGTATGCCCATAAACCAAACAGTGATGGCAGCTTATCGGTAGCTTGGAAAATTCAATACTTATCTCAATATTCTTTTGCACACCATACTCATCCATAGGATAAAATACCTTAAACGACTTTGGAGGGACCTTATGAACAGGCACTTCAATCAAAACTCTAGCAAAGCTAGCATTTTCCCTTTTGGTACATTTTTCAGCAGTAATGCTATCCAAGGTTATAGGCTTTCCCACACAACTTGCCATACTACATATACTATCCATATTCCAGATTTCCAAAGGAAGACCATGAAAAGTAACCCAATTTGGAACCACCTTAGGCTCAATCTTTTCTAAAACCATCCCAGCCTCCCACCTGTGAACACACAAAGGTATACTCCTAATAGCCCAAGGCCCCGATTTTAAGACATTCAAAAGACCTTCCTCATTTTTAAACTTGAAATAAAAAATTCCATTACCATTGGAAGTAACTTCCTCTATACCAAAGCTCTTCCACATTTTATATATGTGAAATCTCACCCACCCAATCATACAAACAGTCCCAATGAAGTATCCATATAAATGATTCTTGTACACTTTCCTAGTTTTCTCAATGAACTTTGGGTTAATAATCGTTACCTTCTCTCCAGAAGGTAACACAACAAGAGGAATAAACTTGACTGTTTTAAGTTCTAGATCAAATTCATCCCCAAGGACAGCATTAGCATAAGATTGCTTCTCCTGTTTCTTCTCCTCTTCTTCCTTCCTAAGCTCTTCTTCCATAGCAATATACTTTTTCAAAAAACCCTCAACATCTCCATTAGGAGCACTCTTGGCAGCAAACACAGCAGTAGGATCCTTAGGGAGGTTTTGGAAAGCAATACAATTGTTCTCCTCATGAATTAAAGATTTAACTTTTAAAACAGCTTCTCTCTTAAATTGCCTTGCTTTGGCTAATTTGTTATGCTGCTCAACCATGATGTCTCTCATACTTTTCTTAACCTTCCTGACATGATCATACCTAATCAAGAACAGGAATATCACCCTCTACATTGCCTTCCACCATGGAGTTCTGCACTTTTATCACCTCAGAATTCAAAACAGCGGGAGATTGATAATCAGGATACTCATTAGATAATCCCATGTTAAAAGTAGCCCATGTTAAAGAAGAGGTAATCATATCATAAGTAGTAATTAACCTCTCCAGTTTGGATTTAGCTTGGCTAATGCTAACCATCCTTCTCCCCAAATTAGCATCCAAGTAGAAAGGACTCTTACCATCACCAATAACCAAAGATTCCTTAAGTTTCTTATCTTTACCATGCTTGAAATCAATTGGAATTTCAACTAAAAAACTATTATGCAAAGCATACAAGTTCTTCTCAGTATATTCCATCCTTCTTTTAACATTACCAGCCATCTTCCTTAGAACCTTTGCAGAATAGAACCTAAAGAGTGCCATCAACATCGGGCCCCCTCCTTGAACAAACAATCACATTCAACATCAGAAGGTTCAGCAAACATCCTGCTATATTTCAAATGAGTATATCTATTAATCCAGCAAGAGTCAATCGGAATGGAAGTTTCAAAACCATCAGCTGTTAACACCATACATTCAGCAGCAATGGGAAGAATACACATCTCAAAGTTACCATCAAGTTGTTTTGCAATACTGTTTAGTAAACTAAAGTTACACAGATAGCAATGGTATCTAGTGACAAACTCGACATTCTCATGAGAAAGGACAATAAATTCCACCATCAACCGCATAAATTCAGGATCAGTATTTTTAGAACTAAAAAAATCCTCCATGGCAGAATCAACCTCCTCCTTAGAAGCTGAAATAGCATTCGGGCCACTCCCCCACTTGCCCTTTCTAAGCTTCGACTCCTGACCTAAATCATCCACACTCCTAATTTTGAAATTACCATTTAAGGTAGCAGAAATGTGCATCTGGTTCTTACGCTCAATAGAAACACTAGCAACATCATAACCAAAGGAGCTAGGGCACACACCAACCCTTAGATCACTCTCCACATTACACAGGTTCACAGGATTAGAATCAATCGGAGACAAGGACTCACAAACTACCTCATTCACTGCGGAAATAACTCCATCAGGCTCATCAATGCCTTCTCCGACAACTTGATTGCATTAATCGAAGCCTCCATAACTACCGGATCAACATTCCGATCATTCAATGCATCATTGGTAACCTCCTTAAATGCTGAATCAAACAATTTCTAAAAATTTTGCGGCTCATAAACCCTTGACTGATACCTCTCTTCACCAGGATCAAGTAAATT
>JBCNJP010002113.1:0-20970 GCA_039602395.1 Deinandra increscens subsp. villosa | reverse complement strand
ATTATGGCTTGTATTTTTATTAAACGAGGTCTGGGCTGGTCATTATACGTTTGAAGCTCGTTTTAATGTTCGAGCTAGAGTCGAAACCGAGCTTGTTTTAATGTAGACTCGATCTATTTGTTTGTAGTCTTGGGTTCTAAGTTTTGTCAAAAGTAGAACGTGCGAGCTGACTAGTTGTTACCTGGCTAACAAGAAACAAACAAAAGTTGGCCAATTAAATAATTGGCATTTCGGCAGGAATCTTCACCTACTCAAACTTCTTCACCAAGAAAAAGAAAAGTGAGTAAGAAAGTCAAATACTTACTATATATTAAAATAATATTAGTATATTTGCTTACTTGTAGCCGGAAGTCTCTTGATGTAATTAATAAATTGATTGATTTTCTTTTTCTTGTCAAAATCAATTTGGGTTTTATAAACCAGTCGGTTACGAAAACATAAGTCAAAGTGGTTTTAAGGAAACCGGTGCGGTTATTAATTTGTTGTGCTTTTTTTCTTTTTCTTTGATGTCAAGATACAAAGCACGACACCCATAAAATAGGTTTTTTTTTTTTTTTTACCAACTCACAAACTTAACCGACTTAAACAAACAAGGAAACAAAATAACATATTTTTAAAGAAATATAAACCACTTATTAATAACAAACTAACATATTTCTACTGAAATATAAACCACTTATTAAGAATTATTTTGCGTTGTAGAGTGATACCGTGAAGATGACGTGGGTACAATATAAAATGCAACGTAAAGAAAAAAATAATAATAAAAAAGACTCATATAAAATTATAAATTTATATTGCATTATTTAGTTAAATGGAACATCACAAAAAATCAGATACCCATAAGCAACAATGTGAAACTAAAAATAATTATAAAACTAAATAAACACTTTAAACAAATTTTAAACAAATGATATAAAAATGTATTATTAATTGTGGTTGTGAATATATAGAGAGAAAAAATAATAAAAATATATATAAATTATAAGAATTTAGATAAGGAATGAGTTTCTATTTTTAGACCACCCTAAACCACTAAATACCACTAAATACCACCTTTTTGGTCCAGTCAGCATGCCACGTCATGTACTTCCCACATACCACAAAACCCACTTTTTTTCCACATCAAGTACTTCCCCACATACCACCTTTTATTTCCACATCACCATTTTATTTAATCTTTATTTTAAAAACTAGTTAACAAATTAATTCTTTTATTTAAAACGTATATTTTAATTATTTAAAAAAACTTATCGACATAATTAAAATAATATTTTTTTTATAAAATAAATAAATAAATAAATATTTATTTAAATTTTCATTCATTATTATTTGAATATTAAATCATTTAAAATAATAATATTTAAACTGAAGTACATAAATTATGTTTTAATTGAGAACTCAATAACATATTAAACTGAAGTACATAAATTTCAAACCACTAAACGAAATACAAGATTACTAAAAGGAAATACAACTTATTCCGCCAGTTGGACAATATCACTCATGTCTAGTGCTATTTTGATGTGCTCGGGAAGGTGGTCGGGAATGTTGAGATCAGGGATACCAGGGAAACCAGGATTCATTTTTTAGAGTTTTGAGTTTGAGAGAGATTTGATATTGAGAGGGTTTTGTGAGAGATGTGTGAAATGAAATGAGAATACTGAGTGTATTTATAGTAGTGATGAAAAACTAGCCGTTAGGAAAAATACAAAAAAACTAGCCGTTATTAATATTTTATATTAAAACTAGCCGTTATTAATATTTTATATTAAAAACTAGCCGTTATAATAAGACAAAAAAAAATTAGCCGTTATTTTAAAAAAAAATACTAAAATTAATGTTTTAATTAATTATGAATTTTAGAATTTTTTTCAGATTTTTTTGAAATTTATTTATATTTTATTTAAATTAATAAATGTTTAAAATAAAACATACAAAATTGAGTTTTAAATATATAGCCGTTGGGTATTAAAAAAAAAAGAAAATTGATCAGCTGGGACCCACTAGACGCGTATGTCTTCGTACGTAGGTACGTACGTACGCCACATCGCGTACGTACGGCGTACGTACGTACGTCCGGGGCTAAAAACCACCGATGTGGGTGGTCTTATTACTTACTATCTAAATCAATTGATAGTGAGTTTCTATTTCAATGGGTATTAAGGTATTAATTAAAGATGATCTTTCTCCTGAATAATAAAGATTCAAGTCTTGTTAATATATAATAACTTCGTGTTGATTTACAATAGATTTCTCGTCTTTAGCCGCTAAATAACAGACTTGATTGAATAAAAAGGCTAAAACTTGAACACGAAACGTTTAATATGATTAAAGTGTGATTTCTTAGGAGTTAACCATTCACTTGTCGCCCCCACCCTTTCGTTCTACTTGCCCTTTACTATTCACGTGTTTTTTTTTAAGTACTATCTTATCTAGATTCTTGAAATTCTATATATATACTTGTTCAATTTGTTATAAAAGGTCTTGTGGAAAGTGGATTCCTTATGTGAATCTATCCTTCCGGGTCACCATAACGAACTATTTAAACTAAAAATCCAAATCTAAATCAGAAAAGATTCTAACTTAATTAGATATGATTTGGTCAAAACTTGGACGGAATTGTCCAACAAGTAGGGCTATTAAAATTGACCACCGCATCACTATGGCTGACACTCTTCTGGTGTTCTCGTATATTTCGCACCGTCACATCAGCTCCTCCCCGCATTTTCTTCTTTCCTTGTTTTCCTCCTTTTTGTTGTCCCCATTGCCGCTCGGCCTACCTCCTTGGCCCACCGCTGCACCACTATGGCTCGACCACTACCTTTACCCTAATGGTCGAGCCGCAGTGGTGCAGCGATGGTCCAGGGAGGGAGGACATGCGGTGGCGGAGGGCCGCAGAAAGGAGAAAAAGAGTGAAAGAAAAAGAGAAAACACGGGGAGGAGCTGATGTGGCGGTGCAGGATGTGCCAAAACACCAGAACACTGTCAACGGTGATGGTGAGACCGCTAAGCGCAGCTCTATCATTACTCTTAAACTTTGGTACTCAAAGGTTAGGACCGTGTTGCTTTGGTTATGCTTCTATAATCTATATATGATCCATTGGATTTTTCAATTTCAACCATAACTTATGGTTAATAAAAGTTTTCAAAATTTTTAAAAATTTGACTCACAGACAATGTTTTTAGAAGCAGACCAGCCATCAAACTAGTCATCTTATCTATCCGTCGCTAAAAGAAAATAACAAATTAAAAATTACTTATATAAATCTATGACGAATTTAAAACAAAATATTGAGTAAATTACAAATTCTGTTCTTTAAGTTTGCACGTTTTGTCATTTACCTTAATAATAACACTGGGTGTCCTCTAAACTTCACAAAGTTTCATCAAGTGTCCTTTGCCCTACTTTTGTTCGTTACGCAAAATGACATTTAGTGTAACTTTTGTACAACATAAAGGACATTCGGTGTAGTAAGGTTTGTTAAGCCACATTTTAGTAAAGGTAAAGAAAAAAGTTGAAAAACACACAAACCTAAAGGACGAAGTTTGTAATTCATTCTAAAATATTATCATATATATTTTTTTCTTGTTAATTTACAATAATAACGTACTAAATCATATAAGTAAAACATGAACTTTAAAATAAGAGTTAATTACCGATTGCGTCCCTGTGGTTTGGGGTTTGTTGCCACTTGAGTCCAAAGTTTTAAAAAGTTGCCGTTTGCACTCTGTGGTTTGCATTTTGTTGCGGTTTGAGTCCTTTTCACTAACGGGGTTAAATTTTTCTGTTAAGTCAGAGGGTATTTAAGTCAATTGGCACATAAGGGACTGGTTATGTAAATATATATAATGTTTAAAACTACAAGGACTAATTCTGTAACTACTTTAAAATTATAATAAAATTAATAACAACAGCACCCCCTCCTCCTTAAAACCCCAACATCTCCCCCTTCCTCCCTCTCTTCGTCTTCTCCGGCCGGCTACACCGGCGCACCACCGGCCACCTTCCTTTTTATTTCACGGCGACCCAGCAGCTCCGCCAGCAACCCCTCCCCCTCGCTCCTCTCGACCTCCGGTAACTGATCGAGCCGGCGACCTGCTGTGGTCACCGGCGGGCCACTCCACCTCCGAACCTTCAGCTCCACCGGCGAGCTTCCCTCTCCCCTTCTTCTTCTTCTACTCCGATGAAACCAAACCCACGAGCGGCGGAGACGACAGATTTGAGGAGTGTTAACCGCCGGTGGGTTCGCCGGGTTTCGTTGACCGGAGAAAATACAACTGTTGCGATTTTCCGGTGAGTTTCAACACATTTCAAACTACGATTTCTCTTTCGATTCTCAACGAAAATACGTTCTGAAGACACCGTTGGAATCGGATCGAAGATACCTATTAGAAATGCACCATTGTTGATGTGTTTTGGTGAAGTTTTAAAGCTCCGATGGCCGGTTAAATGAAGAAGACGATCGGAGGTTGCCGGAAAATCGTGATTCAGGTCAAAACTCAATGAAAATCGTGATTCAGGTCGGCGGGGTGAACGACTGGTTCGATGGTTCGAGGTGGCGGCGGAGAAGCACAGGTGAGGCGGCGGGGTGAGGCGGTAGGGCGGTGGGGCGGCGGGGTGGTGGCAGTCGAGGGTGGAGAAGGTGTAGGGTGGAGTTAGGGTTTTTTTATTTATAAGTATTTTAATAAAATTACAAAACACCCCTTTGATTTTGAAAACTTTTAAAATTTTTATTTTACATCATCAACCCCTCATATGCAAATTGACTTAAATACCCTCTGACTTAACAGAAAAATTTAACCCCGTTAGTGAAAAGGACTCAAACCGCAACAAAATGCAAACCACAGAGTGCAAACGGCAACTTTTTAAAACTTTGGACTCAAGTGGCAACAAACCCCAAACCACAGGGACGCAATCGGTAATTAACTCTTAAAATAAAAAAGAAAAGAAAGATAAAGATTTAAAATATGGTTCCATAATAGGTTATGTATTTAGCTTGATCAAATGAAAGCGATTCAACCACACGTAATTAGGTTAGTTATGTGTTGATTCTCGAAACATGTCTCACAATTTTCGTCAAACGAAAATTTATCATTTTCGACACACCCAAAATCTAATGTCAAAAATATGATATGATTAACCGGAATTTTCATGAGACTTCAAAACTTGAAAAATGTACAAACTTAAAGGACGAATTTGTAATTCGTTCTAAAATCTTAATCCTAATAAAGCAAAAAAAATTATGTCACATGTCTCATTTATAAAAAGTCCACATCATCATCGCCACATGTCAAACTCATAGTCATTTATTAATTTAGTAAATCATCAATTAAGATTAATTACCAATTTTGTCAAAAACTAAATTTTATTTCAAAATTTTAATAAAATTAATGTAGATTTGATTAGTTTACTTAATAATTTTAGTCTTTTTGTGGAAAGTAATCAAAAACTTGTCAAACATAATAATTTTCTTAAATGTATTAAATTATTTAATTTATTATAAGAATTTTATATCAATCATAATAACGTGTTACTAACTTAGTATTATAATAAATTTTTTCTGAGAATTTACAATAATAATGTGCTAAGTCATATAAGTAAAATATGAGCTTTAAAATAAACAAGAAAAGAAAGACAAAGATTTGAAATATAGTTCCCTAGTAGGTCAAGTAGTTAGCTTGATCAAATGAAAGGGATTCAACTACACACAATTGGGTCAGTTACGTGTTGATTGTCGAAACACATCTTATAATTTTCGTCAGACGTAAATTTATTATTTTCGACACACGCAAAATCTAAAGTCTAAAATATGAAGTAATTAACGGAAATTTTCAATGAGACTTCAAATTTCATACCCAAGCTATATTATTAGAATTATTTTTTACTAAAAAATAAAGTGACAAGTGTAATAACATCTTTACAAAGTGAGAAGCTTCATTTAACAATGCTAAATCGTAAGAAAATTTTCACTTTTTTTAGTCGTATTTAACACGTTTCAACGCTATATATTCACTAGTCGCTTGAGCAGAAAGTGCCAAATATTCTTTATTGACGAGAGGTTAAGCAAAATCTTTGTTGAAAAGAATATCGGTCGAATTCATGTTAGTAGTCTAATCGTAAAAACAAATTTGAAGGAACTTTAGAAATTTAAATCAAATGAAGAATATGATTCTTTATCATGATTCCATCACATGTTAATATGAACCCCTTTTATATTTTTATTTAAGCCTAACGAATCTTTATTTCACGACTTGTTTTCTAAAATGGTTAACTCATATATACTTTAAGACTTGGTTATTCTAAAAGAAAGTTTGTTAGGGTGATTGTAAGGGTGTTTGTAATACCTTTCCCAAGACCCCATGATCCCAAGTCAAATTTGGTGCCACCTCATCTTTTCCCACTCCCATGATCCCAAGCTACTTTTAGTTGTAATACCTCTCCCACAATCCCATGATCCCAAGCACTTTTTTTTTATATTTTTTTATTCAAGAAAATTAAATAATAACTAAACTAAAATAAAAACTTCATTTAAATAAATAAAAAAAGATTACAATTCATGGAAATTAAATTACAATACTTAAAAAAAAAAACTTAAAACTCGTCGGGGTCGCTTTCGTCTTCTTCATCGGAATCCTCCTCGGGGTGGGGCGGTATGACTTCCCAAACACGATCGATGTGCTCGATCAAATCGGATCGTAGACTCTGATGTGTATCTTGATTACGAATTTTCTGAACATTTTCATCGATAATATTTTGCGATGGTTCCTCGTTCGTTTGTTGAACTTCATCGGGTTCGTATGGGCAGATTGCAAACCCCTCATCCTCCCTAATCATATTATGCAAAATCATGCAAGCATATATGATGTTTGTAATTCTTTCGATGCGTCTTCCCCTCACCGGGTTTTCGATGATCTTCCATTTCTTCTTCAAACATGCTAACGCCCGTTCAACATCTTTCCTCGCCGCTTCTTGTGCCTTAGCGTACCTTTTTCTTTTTTCAGTTGTTGGAGCCGTTAGAGTCTTTGCAAACACTGAATATTCTGGATATATGCCATTGGCAAGATAATATCCATGTTCATAATGGGTGCCATTTACTTCAAACGAAGACTCGGGTGCCTTACCACTAAACGACGATGGAACTTATCTTCGAATAAAGCTCCTTCCTTAAAATAGTTGTTAAAGAGTCGATCATGAGCTTCTTGGCGTTCTCTTTTGATTGATTTGCGTGGTAAATATGGCTTCGAACTTTCGCCTTCTTCTTCTTCTTTAGCTTTCTCGAACATTAACCTTGTGAAAAAACCGCATCTTCACCGGAGGAATCGTCGGAAGAAAAAGACATTTTGGTTGAAAAAATAAAAAATATGGGAGAATTGTAGAGAAGTGTGGAAGAATGTAGAGAGAATTGTATAAAAAAGGTAGGGAGAATGGAGGTATTTAAAGGGGTTAAATTAATTAAATTTTGAATTTTTTTTTTTAAAATGGAAAAATAGCCGTTGGGGGGGGGGGTGTGGGACCCACCTCCAACGGTCTTCTACCCCTCCTTTCCCAAGCCTTTGAGCTCGGTAACCCACTCCCGTGGGATGCTCCCGAGTCCCGAGCCCGAGGTGATTTTCTTGGTGTTCCCGAGCCTCCCACGATCCCGAGCTCGGGATAAGCCCCCTCTCCCACACCATTACAAACACCCTAATGGCTCTTCCATGATCCTATGATGCTAAGTTATTTTTGGTGTCATCTCATCCTTTCCCACTCCCATGATCCCAAGCTATTTTTGCTTGTAATACCTCTCCCACAATCCCATGATCCCAAACACTTTTTTTTAATAAAATATTAAATTAAAAATAACAACTTGAATAAAAATTTAAAAAATAAAAAATTACAAATTCCTAAAAGATAAAAATTACAAATTCCTAAAAATTAAAAATTAAAAATTTAAAAATTTAAAAATAAAAATTACATCACTTATACTTTTCGAATAAGCGTGCTTTGATCTTCTTAATCAAGGATTTCTTGTCGTCTTCGTCGTCCGACAAGTTTTTAACCGCTTCGAGCTCACGTACCATTTGTTCGCGCTCCAAAATCTCGATATGTTTCTTTCTATCCTCTCGGGCTTCTCGTTGAAGTTTGAGTTTTGCCATTTGTATTTCGTTAAACAATTCAAAATGTTCGTCCCAATTTGAACTCGAAGATGCTTTGCCCTTCCCTTTTTTTTTGGCTTGTCGTTTAGCCTTTTGACAACCCATTGGAAGGGGTTCCTCGGGCAGGCTCGTGGGAGACATTCCCTCGGCGTTGAGGTCGATAGGAGTCCTTCCTTCGGATGGGCTACTAACGTAGGTGTTTGACTCGGACGTTTTGGTTCTTTTTGAACCACCTTGGTCACTACTTTGGCACCCTTGGTCCACCGGCGTCACCGCTCGCCATTTTGGGGATTTTTTGCAAATCTCCCAACACTCCATATTATCAAACGCAACCCCCTTGCTCCCTAGTTTGTATCGATGATGTGCCGCCATGAGGATGTTGGCTTCCGAACACCCGCTTTTTCGTTGAGCCATTTGATTTATATAAATGTTGTTGAATTTTTGGATCTTCCAATTCAAATCTTTCCACTTTGAATATACTTGACTTTTGGTGCGATAAAATGAGCTTATATCGTTGAAGTCGGGGACGGCATAGTTCATCATGTGGTGCCACTCCAAGGTAATTTTGTTTCAAAAATGAGTACCCGATTGAGCATCACCTACCAAAAAAAAAAAAACGGGTTAGAAAACAAATAAAAAAAATAAAAGTTATAAGATAAAAAAATAAAAAAGTTATTTACCCCTTAATCGAATTCTCCGAGTTATCAATGTAGAGTCGGGTCAACACCACTTCTTCTTGAGAACTCCACGGCATCGACACCCGTTTTCCTTGTGGTTGGGACGTTTTCTCCTTTGGTCTCTTCGCCATAGTCTTCTTCCTTGTGGTTGTTTGTGATGGTTGTGTTTCTATCACAACATCGTCTTCAAGGTTGAAGTCTTCGCGTAAGAAACCGTATTCTTGACCCCAACCGGGGTCTTGATCGCCAAAAACCGGTACGTAACCGGGTTCTTCAAACACGTTTCGTTGAGAGGTCAGAGTCGGTGGTTCGTTATCGGCTTGGTGTGGGAAAAAAGTTGTGAGACATGGTGATGGTGAAGATGGAGAAAAAAGAAATTAAGAATTTGAGTTGGTGTGGGTGAAATGTGTAGAAAAAGGGTGAAAAAAGGGGGTTTAAATAGGTAAAATAGGTAAAAAAAAATTTTTTTTAAAAGGTCAAAATGACCGTTGGGTTGGGGGGGGGGGGGGGGCACTCCAACGGTCATCTTCCCAAGTTTCCCCCCCTCGGTAACCATATCCCACGGGAGTCTCCCGAGTCCCGATCCCGAGACCACTTTCCTGGTGTTCCCGCGCTGTCCCGCGATCCCGAGCTCGGGATCAACCTCAATCTTGAGGTATTACAATCACCCTTATATCTATTACTAGTTTTTTATTCCCGTGTGTTACAGGGCTAAGTTTAAAAAAATACGCTATAAATACAATCATAATCTACGACAATTATGTATTTTTATAACTTTCTAAAAATTTCTCAGTAATTATAGGTGGATGAGAGTTTTTACGACAATTGCATTTAGGCAGTGTGTTTCCTCTGAGATGAATGTGCAACACAAAGGGTTTTGGCAACTCGCACGGACTGCGGTTGTAACGTGTCGTGGGTAACATTGTTTGCCATGATGAGACCCCGGGTAACCGGATGTTTGCATTTAAAAAAAATCTAGTCACGGAAAATAAGTATTTTATTTATTTTATTGAAATGAAATACTTAGTAAATTTGAATTTATACTCGGTTAAAGTAAAAAAAGTTATAAAAATTAAATAGCATAAAATATTTTATATTATATGTATAATATTTAATTAAGTTATTATTATGAATAAAATATTATAAGCATTATATTAAAGTATTAAAGTATATACAATAAAATATGTAATCTTAATAAATATAATATATACGCAATAAAAATATTATCTTGAAATATTAACCTTAATATTAAAATTTATTATTTTATTTGAATAATTACTAACCTTAATATAAAAAATTTGTATTTGAATAATTACTTATTAAAAGTTTAAACTAATAAACTCATTAAAATATCTAAACTTTCAAATCACCCCGTAACACTCACTATGATCAAACAAGATTAGTTAGATCTTTGATTCATCTCCCTAATCATAATTTGATCACATTCTTCTCTTTCACATCAATAATGTAGGAAAACCGTTCGTAAATTTAAATAAAATAAATACTTTTATTTTGTATGATTACAACAAAACAAATGAAACTAATCTATTACAATACAAGTGAAAGAAAATGGATCTACTCCTATTACAATTACAAGGAAATGAATTACGTTACAAGGAAATAAAGAATTACAATACAATGAAATGAATATAATTACACAGAAAAGAAATTACAAGACAAATGAACTAAAATGATATGGATTTGAATGAAGAGAAATTAAAGACAGAGAGTTTGAGAAAAGGTTTTAAATAATGAAATACTTAATTAAAATTCAAGAAAAATTATTTGAGAAAGTCTTTTGATATTAGTTTAAGGAAAACGAGAAAGGTTCCAAGGAACCTTGGCGAAGGATTCGGGTCAAAACCCGGGTCCCTTAAAACAAATTCCGGGTCTACCGAAGATCCGTTTTGTTTCCCAGGGTACAATCGCCTAAACCGTATTGTACGGCCGGGATAACTCTAAGCTTGAAGTTACCTTGAAGCTTGAAGAGCAAGAACGATGAAGAACATGAGAGAAAATATGGAGGTGAGGCAGAGAGAAAGAATTCTTGTGAATTCTGGTGTGTCTAGCCTCAA
This sequence comes from Deinandra increscens subsp. villosa, assembly GCA_039602395.1. Taxonomy (NCBI): domain Eukaryota; kingdom Viridiplantae; phylum Streptophyta; class Magnoliopsida; order Asterales; family Asteraceae; genus Deinandra; species Deinandra increscens. The sequence goes on along the minus strand of JBCNJP010002113.1, from coordinate 10,079 downwards.
CTAATGAGGCTGTATATATAGTGGTGGGAATGACTTGTTGAGCACACAAAAATAATTCGTAGTCAAACTTTGCATTAAACGTCTTTAATGCAAATTGATTTCTAATTAACGCGGAATTACCTTATTTAGCTCAAAACGCGTTTACAGCTGTCAATCCGGAGGAATCTCCGCGTAACAGCTGTTTCCGGAAGAACTGATCTTCCGCTTGAACTTCAAGCTCCTTTTCAGCTGAGCTTCAAGTTCAAGCTCCTTTTCCAACTGAGCTTCAAGTTCAAGCTCCTTTTCCAACTGAGCTTCAAGTTCAAGCTCCTTTTTCCACTTGAACTTCAAGCTGGAATTTTTTCCGATTGAACCCAGTTCCGCTTGATCTATCTGCCCAGACCACACAGGTCCGCTTCGGACTTCAACCGGAACACCTTCCGGTTGAACCCAAAAACAATAAGGCGGCTCTCAAGCGAAGTGCAAAGTGCGAAGTGCAAAGTGCAAAGTGCAAAGTGCAAAGTGCGCCATCAAAGCGCCACATTGCGCCTCATACGCCCACGCCACGCGCGCGTGCGTGTGCGAGTGCGAGTTAGGGGTGCTTCGCACCCCTCAGGGTCCAAGGGATGTGTCCTACTAAAGGAAACAATAGTTGGTAAGGTTCCCACCTTATAAACCACTTTTGGTTTCAATCCCCAACCAATGTGGGATGAGTTAACATGCTATACTTAGCATTTTTCTCTCTAATTTTCGCAGCTTCACAAGTTGCGAGACCTCAACTTTGAGCTTCGATATCTCATTCATACGAGCTCGGATTTGGACGTGGTTTGATGCGTTGGAAAGCCCTCACAACGTACTACACAAACCCATTAAATACAGAGGCAACAACCTATGTTATCTGTATTTTATTTTAGTCCAAAGTTGGTGAAAACCTCATTTTCACACTTAGTGAAAAAACTCATTTTCCACTAGTTTTTCTCCCAAATTTCCAACAAATAATAATCCTTCTTAATAAACGAGATGCTTTTCTTTCTCTTGTTTTTCTATCTTCTTTTAACTTTACACCTTCTAATTAACTTATGTCTTCTTTTCTTTTCTACCTTCCTTAAGAAATTAGTTTCTAATTACCTTACACATTTTTTAACAATCTAGTTCTTATTAGTTATTACCTTCTATATTCTTCAAGAAAAGTGCCCTAGATAACCTACTCGATGGACCTCTTTTCGATCAGCTAGAAATAACTTTGTTTTTTCTTTCACGCCTGCCCTCCACCTACCCAAATTTTTTGTTAAATTCTCAACGAAGTTCACTTACTTGCTTCAATTCTTTATTTTGTTGATATGCTTTCAATTAACCCTCCTGAATATTGATTGCTTCTATTTTTTTTTTTCCTTTTCGGTGCCCCCCAAAAATTTCCAAATTGTCGACTGCCTACTTTCCTAGTTTCTTCCTCCCATCATCACTTGCTTGCAAATCCGATTCTTCATTTCAAATGTTCAAAAATAAAGAAGAACGCCCTTTTTGTTTTTTTTTTTCTTTCTTTCTCGATTATACCATCTACTTGCTTTATATAAAATCATATATATAACCTTTTAAAAGAAATCTTTCTCCCGGTTTTAAGCTCACGTATACAATTGGCATCTTCTTTGTTGTTTAATTAATCCCTTGCACAATGTACTTCCTGCACATGGTTGGCTGCTTCCTTTCTAATTCCAGTCGCCTTTTCTTGGATGCATGCTTGAGTTTCTTTTCTTTAATTATTTTGACGACTAAAATCACCTCATGCTTGCTTGCACACACACACACACATACACATATATATAGGGTTAGGTTTATTTGAAAACATTTTTGTTTTGAAAAAAATTTAGAACCATTTTGAGTCACTCATTTTCAGGGGAAACCACTCAAACTCATGGGAAGGTGGGGGGGGGGGGGGGTGATTTCCTTATATATAACTAGTGGCTTAGAATGGTTCTCAAATGATCCCCCATATATATATTCTCTTCTTTCTCTCTTGCGTGCATTCTTCATCGACTTGGTTCGTTCTATGTGCCCAACAAAACATAACCAAGGTGTCAAGCCGTCTTGCTATCTTCCTTCCAGATCTTCAAACCAAAGGTTGTTTCCACTCTTCTGAAAACGATACTCGATCAAAATCGCATATATCAAGCTCTGATACCAGTTGTTAGAAATCATACCCAAAATCAAAATCAATAACAACCATAATCGATCTTTCTTGTATATTAACATTCTTGACTCTGTTTACAATGACTTCTAAACCATTTATTTATATACTAAATAAATAAGTGACCTACTATAACTCCAATTACTACTTTCTAGACATTCAAAAAAAAAAAAATATACACATACTTATTAATAACTAAACCTAGCTACTAGATAACTAACCGCTATGGTGTTCAATCAAAACCGCATTCTGGTGGGAGCATAGTCAAGGAGAATAAAAGTTTGAGTTATTTTAGGGTCAAACATTGATCTAGAGGATTATGGTGGATTGGGATAACTGATGTAAAGTTCAATTGTTATTCTGTACGTTTGGTGTTGGGCTAGCGCCTTGCTACCCTAGGCGCTGCCCTCATTATTGTTGTTTTTAAGAAAATTAAAATAAATTCTAACATTTCAAATCACCCCGTAATTCATAGTTTTTTTTTTTAACAGCAAAGAAACTTGAATAAACAAACGCGAGCCGGTTAGAAAAACCTAACCGAACAAGCAAAAAGTTACAAATACAATAAAGGATTGTCTAGCCAATTGCTAGACGACATACTAAAACACTTATTTCTAGCCGACATCCAATAATAAGAAAATCTAATAACCGAATCGAAAATATCAAAATTGTCTAAATCGTTTCTATTGTTGACAACCTCGTTGCGCAGCTTCCAAATTGACCACCAAGCACAACAAAAGATTCCATCTAAAACCTCCTTTTTCTTCTTAGGCAAAACCGAACCATCAAGTTTATCCAAAGTCTCCCTCGGATTCCCATTAAACCCACTGTCGAGCTGTAGCCAAGATCGCAGCTTGTTCCACAACGCTTTAGCCACCGAACAAAGCTCAAAAACATGGTCACTTGATTCCAAACGGTCCCCGCAAAAAACATAACTAAAATCCGACAAAATAACACCCTTTTCAATCAACTTACATCTAGTCGGGAGCCTATCTCGAAGCAATCTCCAAAGAAAAATGTTAGCTTTTTTAATCAACTTACCCCGTAATTCATAGTATATGATGAAACAAGATTAGATCCTTCTAATCCATCACACGACTTATTTATTTATTTTTTTATGATAAATTTGGATAATTGACGAACCACTGTTCTACCCGATTATTTTCATATCATGAATATAGGACCCCGAGACTAACCTTAGAAGAAAAAACCCACCATAATGAGAAACCCATGGGCCCAATCTGAAACCAATATTCATCACATGGCTTATGATTCATCTGTCTTCTCATGATGTATCTTAGTTATAGGACAATGATTGTTCGATTTAACTTCACCTTGCATAAAAGCTCTCTAGGACATGTTAACACCCATACACAACATTGGGGTTCGATCCACTAAAAACACATTTCCTAAAAAAATAGAAAGATATATGATCCATTAATTTTATAAATCAATAATTAAAATTCAAGTAAATTAAAACATGAGAAAAATAAGAGATGGAATGATATTTTTGATATAGCCTCTTATGTTGAAAATTTTTAAAAAAATTTCCCCCACTTTTTTTAAAATGTTCATAACATTTTCATACGATATATTTTTTTTAATAAAAATTACATCATAAAATCAAGAATTTTATCATCTTTAATTTGAGTATATTATTGACATATAGAAAAAACTAAAATTATTTTTTATTTTAAAAAATGTACTATTTTTATTATATGTATTATTTTGCAATTATATGTACTCTTTTGTAATTATATACATTATTTTGTAATTATATGCACTGTTTTGTAATTATATGTACTACTTTGCAACTATGTATATAGTTTTATATGAAAACAGTATGATTTGTACGGTTTTTCCTTGTACAGTTTTTATGTGTGTTAAAAGACTATTTCTATATGATGTTTAACAACACATTTTGTGTCTTTTTAAAGTTTAATAGCACATAACATTGTGTTGGTTCACATTAAAAAATGTACTGATTTTATAATGCAAATATTACTTGTACTATTTTGTAACAATATATACTTTTTTTACATTAAGATGATATTATCTGTACTGTTTTATGTTATAACTAAAATGCCCTTTATTCTTGTTTCTTAATTGTGCAACATATTAAAGTTCTACTGACGTCTAGTCTTTTTAGACGAAATCAATTTCATATTTAATCCAACCAAATAATAATAATAATAATAATAATAATATGCAATCAATATTGAATTATTGATAATGAGACGCACCTTAGATGCAAGTTAAGTTCTAGAAACTTCAAAATATAATCAACCAAAAATAAAATGTGTGGTGCAAGTTCTAGCTAGCTAGTAATGATCTAGAAGAAATGAACATACGTTTATTAAATTATAGCAAAATTAATGCTTAACTTTGAGAGATATATAGTCAAAAGCGAAGAATATATAGGTGCTTCTGATGGCTATATACTATTCACACATTCACATGGCATGCATGGCTGCCCAACTTACCATTAATTTAGGGTGCTGCTAATTAAACATCTATATACGCTGCGTATAACCCAATACGCAGCGTATATATAACTAATTAATATGACAGACATTCCATACGCTGCGTTTTACGACATACGCTGCGTATGGAATGTTGTAATCAAGACATAATCATTTCCCAACCAGGATTAGGGTTGCGTAGGGCTTATACGCTGCGTTTTTGGCAATACGCAGCGTATACATAATTTCTCTTTCATTTAAACCTACAACTTAAAAGAAAACAATTTAAAAAGTTTTTTCATTAAAAATAAAATAAAAGACAACAAAATAAATTAAAACATCACAACTTAAAAGAAAACACGAACGCCTATATATAACGATTAAACGTGAAAATAGGATCTTCGGGGTTGTTGATGTATGGCCTCAAATAAGCCCAAACGCCTGCGTTTACAAAGCTCTCGCCATTTTCAGTTTTGTACTCGCTCAACGACCTTCGCAGCACTGAGCTTGTACCCTCCGCGCCATATTGTCGCTCGAGTCGTACATAGATATCATTAAAAGTTAGTGCGTTCGATTGCAAGGCCCACCATTTCGCCCTGATAACGTACCCGTTTACATCTTCCACACCACGTCGCCGTTTGAAGTCATCAATCACGGCAGGCCAAAACTCGTTTCGGGGACGTCCACCATTCCAATTGTGTGCGACGTTAACGAAAGATTTTGCCACCGCTACGTCCTCTTCGGTATTCCAACTATCCATATTCATTGTGAATGTTTGTGAAAGTTTATAAAATAGATGGGGTATATATAGTAGAAGAATAGAAGTAGAGAGGGAAGTAGATAGGAGTTGGAGTGGTGTGTGAGATGTTTAAAGTGGGGTATTTATAGGTAAAAGAGGGTTTAAATTAAAAAAAATAAAACCCTCAACGGTAAAAAATTTACGGTAAAAAATTTAGCCGTTGAACGGCTATTTTTTTTATTCACCTCATCTTCTCGGCGTTAAAGGGCTAACGCCCCTCGCCACCCTCTCCTCTATAACGCCCCTATAACGCCCCACCGTAGTTTTTTTAACAATTTAAATTCTTAACAATTTAAATTCTTAACACAAACACAAACACATTAAATTCTTAACAATTTAAAAAAGTTATCCCTTTAAATTCTTAACAATTTAAATTCTTATAACGCCCCTAAAACACAAACACATTAAATTCTTAACAATTTAAAAAAGTTTTTTTGTTGCCTTGGAGCTTGAGGCTTCCCATTTCACCCGGGTCTTCCGGTAGTCTCTTTCAGTCTTTGCTCCCAGCTCACTGTCAATGACGTAGACGTCAACACTTCTGATGTCTTCATTTATGAAAGAAATAAGACGACCAACGTCCATGTTATTTGTTAACGGTTCGAGGCCACTGTCAAGATTAAGATAAGGGTTCCTATAATAAAACCACATGTTGTTTGTATTTTCATACCCCAGATGTGGCATGATTAGACTCATATCATAGAATCTAAACTCATTTACATCGCAGTAATCCGCCAATGTACAGCAGCCTTCCACGTATCTCCTGCCCGGTGAATCAGTAAAATGACCGTAATGATATATATTTAAAGTGAAATATCTTGGATTACAGTTGTATGCATCATCCACGATTAAACCCAGGTAACTTTCGTTAGTCGATCGAATCGTCCACGATCTGGTTCCGAAACTCATGCTGTATTTGTGAGGTACGTAGGGAGATTAGGGTCGTTTTTTATAAACGGTATATATTTGGTGATGTATACCTCTGTTGATAGCCACTCTACTTATAACCATCGGTAGAATTCAAAAAATTGACATATGCAGCGTATTAGACAATACGCTGCGTATTACTTTAATCATGCATGCCATCCTATCAGACTGTGCATGCACAGTAAGCTTGCAGGCGCACCAGAGGAATTATTGGAATTATTGCTATCCCTAATCACAAACTTATCACCCAAACAGTCAAACCCACGAGGTAGAGCAGTCTCAAAAAGCTCCAAAAATCTATTGAAGGTTTGGGCAATGGATTGGAGGTAAAAGGTGCCAACTGTGAACTTGGACTTTGTTAAATAAATAATTACTGAAAAGTGTTACAGACCTGAAAATTACAATACGCTCTTCAACCAATTCTTTAACAATACGCAGCGTATAGGTTGACTATGAAAATTACAACTTAAGGTTTCTAGTACGGTGAAATTATAAAAATTACTATTTAGGTTTCTAGTACGGTGAAATTATAAAAATTACTATTTAGGTTTCTAGTACGGTGAAATTATAAAAATTACTATTTGTTATAATTTAAAAAAAATAAAGGTAAACAAACACAAACACAAAACCACCAAATTTATTCAGTTTACTATACGCTGCGTATTGTGTTATACGCAGCGTATAGGTAAATTCCATGTCAGAGAATGTCAGGTCTGTAACTTTGTCGGTAAAAAGTCTTATACGCTGCGTATTGTATCATACGCAGCGTATAGGGATGTCCAAATAGACGCTTCGTTAATTTATTAAAAAATTAAAAAGACCTTAAAATACCTTACCTTTTATTAATTTATTGAAAAGAAAAAGTTACCATAAGAGATACAAATCATCAAACTTAAGGGGTTGAAGTCTTGATAATTTGAAAAACACAAATTTTCTCTCAAGGTTGCATCATGCATGATGATCAAGGGTCTTGTGAATTTTCCTTAACTAAATAAGTTCAAATTGGACACTAAAAAAAGGGGTTTATCTATTTAATTAAATATAGAGAGATTGAGAGGGTGAGAATTAAAGATGTCAAAACTAATTTATTTATATGTTTGTTTTTCTAATATTGCATCGTTTATCTACACATATAGAAATATATATGTATGTTATATAAATGTTTTTAAGAAAGAATGTAAGTTAATGGTAGAGTGATAACTTTTCAATTAAACACATATGAGTTTAAATTCTACAAAGTGTTATGTGGTGATTTTAGCCGTTTGTAAAAAAATGTAATTTATATAAACTATAAATGATCTCTCTCTCTCTATATATATATATATAGTCATATACATAAAAACCCGTTCTTTTCAAAACCATAAATATATTAAGAGTCATGAGTTATTATGTTTATTATTATATTATTTGTTACATTAAAATTCCAAAACGTATGTAATTTTAATCTTTAAAATTTATTTTAAAAAATAATATTATATATATATATATATATATATATATATATATATATATATATATATTTGTACAAATGTATATATGCAGCTACATTATTTACACATGTATATGTATTATGTATATATGCATCTTTTAATATATATTTCTAAAAGAATTGAGGAGAAAGGTGAGAAAATTAATATAATTGAAAGATAAAAATAAATCATTAATTTTTAATTCTATATGTTTTTTTATTGAAGCAATACCACGCGTCCTACTCGGTTTTTCAAAGTTCTCAACATATTCATGGTTTTAAAAAATACACGTCTTTATATACGTAAATTTCATTTCAGTTATTTTGAATTACTGTATGAAGCAATAAGTGAGAAAATAATAAACACTACATTTACTTTTCTTTACTTTTAAAACTTTATAACTAACAAATAAATAGTAATTTATTTTGTTCTACTCGTTTTCACATCGTTAATGGTATAGATAGAAAGAAAGAGTTCACTTTTGAATCTTGTTCCTGTCAAGTCATTGACTTATTTATTTTTTTTTGGAACGGCATCGATCAGGCGACTTTGGTCTCACGTGTAAACCTACCCTTGCGGGGCTATGTCCAAGGTCGATTACTCGGACCTCCGTGAGAACCAAGACACCCCCTCCTGATTTATTATCGATGTGTTCTTGTTTAAAATATTTTTGTTATTTTTCTTATTTTACCGTCTCTTACATCTCCTCTCAAATATATTCTAGTAAATGCAATTAAATGTTTTTGTTTTATCTTTATTTCTTTAACAAAACAGTTTTTCATATAGAAAACATCGATCTATTCTCATTAGACGTTTTAACATGAGTCGTGAAGAGTGTGTTCGAAAGGCTCGCTTAAATGCATTACTAGGACTATCCAGACGCGAATCAATGTGTCTGGTCGTATCTAATAAAGTAAACAACCATTTCATTTTTATACCAATGTTATTTTTTAGATATTGTAATCTTGTATACAACTTAATGTCATTTTACCTAGAATAAAAGCCTCACCTCTTTCCTTGATCATCTCGTCCGTTATTTTTTAGGAATTTTTAAATGAGTCACATTATATTCATGTGTTTTTTTTTCTTCTATTTCTTGCACTTTAATTCACGTATATGTTGTCCTTAAGTGTTGTTTAGTTCTTAGGTGCTATTCCCTTGCATCTTTTGGCCTAACAAGTAAAGGGAACTCAAAATTTAATAATTGTACATTGGATGCAAGTGTAAAAGCTTTTGTACCAAACACTTAATTTGATTAACAAATCATTAAATTAACGGGTAGTTAGTGACTTTTGGTATAATTGAGTACATATTTTATAGCTTTTGTTCTTGACTTATACGTGACTTGTTACAATCGTTTTTAGGAGTGGATTTAATATAGTGGGACGATAAAGAGTTAGGCACATATACGTTTAATCTTGATTTTATAAAAATTATATGTATTTTAACGGTTTTGGATTGGCTAAGTGGAGGCATAATTGACTATTTTAAGAGAGTTTATAGTCATGTCAGGTATTGGTGACCGAATTTAGGAGGCCATGTGTAGTAGGCTTCAATAAAAATCAGGTTCTATTATTGTCCTTACTAAATAAAAAGATGCCACGATAAGAAAGTGGACTAAAAATGCACCCCTAAATCGTAAAACAATCATTGGATTAAAAAAAAGAAGGCTAAGCCTTAGCCACTAACAAGCCCATAGCTAGCAAATTGAAGTCGCCGACAAGCCTTAGGTAGCAAAACAATGGATTAAGCATTAGCATGCTAACTGAAGTCGTCAGCAACCCGCACCCCCCTCCCCCCTCCCGCGGTTGCTAATCAATGGTCATTTGATAAAAAAATCATGATCAAACATGTCATTTTCGTGATTTTTCAAATTTTTAGTCACCATTGTTATTTTATCCAATCTGACCCACATTTTAGCCTGTAACAAAAATTCTATATCCATCACTAACTAAGCATTATATATGTGTTCACATCATGGTTTTATGTATACACAATTTACAGGTTGTCACTTGTTACAAGTCTTTGTGTTTTGTGTTAATCATTCTAAAGTTGTATTTATTTAATTGATTCGGAAATCAACACATTTGAAAACAAGACCATAACTGATAAAAAGTTGACTTAAGAGTCGGCTGACTTTTACTTAGACCAGCTGGAAAACAAAAACAGACCTCCATACATGATTGATGATACACCCTCTTTAAAGAACATAGATTGTGGCTTATTGTTGATTTTTTTAACGACCAACAAATATAAAGTCC
>JBCNJP010002109.1:0-10000 GCA_039602395.1 Deinandra increscens subsp. villosa | reverse complement strand
TACAGAATCAGACACTATTTTTGTCTTTTGCGATAAAGATCACGACTTCGGATCATATTGGTCATAACGTGCTGAACTACACTTCAATTTCAATTACTTAAGCACATAAGCCATGTCGATTGCTGATATAAATTGTCCAACTTTAAACTCAGACATAATCATACTCATAACACCGGAATATGTTAAAGTATTGATTAGATTTGCTTTGACCAGTGTACCCCACACTATCAAACATACTCAGATATACTTTTGCTTATCACAATCTGTGATTTCACTTGTGATTTAAGACATAGTGAATGTATTTATGTTAAGGGGGAGGTGGTAAGGCTTTGTCTTACCTGGAGGTCATGAGTTCAATTCCAGACGATGGTGTTTCAGGTGTAATTAGGAGTAGATTAGAGGGTATGTGTGTTAGCCGTTAAAAAAAGAATGTATTTATGATATAGTCAAATGTGTTCCATGCAAACAGAAATGAAAACTTTAAATCGTCTACCTTAAGGTCGATCTTTTGATACACACATAAGGCCTCAGATTTAACAAAATAAGAAAATAAAAATCAGGTTGGTACTCCCGTACAAGCAGAGAAAGTCCGATGAGTTATATGAAACACCAAGAAAATAAAGCAGAACATTAAATGATCAACTATCAGGTCGGTCTTGTGGGCACGAAAAGATAGTCCGATCATTTAAGCAAATAAAGAAAATCAAAAAAGTTTAAATCTTTGCAAAATGAACACATGTATAAACTGTGACTTCTCATTTTTCTCTTCACATATTTTTTCTTGATTTCATGAAATATGCATCAAGATGTTGTCCACTAGGTCAACCATCTGATTTACTATATATCACATTTTTATACTTTCTGATTTGACGAGCCTACCTAACACATCGATCAATGGTCTTATGGCTTTTTCATCTAGTTTATCCATGAGTCAGACATTGTCAGCCAATGTACCATCATTTACCAATCATGCCGGATACAATTTCTCATTTTTTTCAATGTTTTTGTCTTTTCAAATTTTCTCCCCCTAAAAATGAAAAACTCTATTTTTAAATTTTCATTTTTATATTTTGAAAAACGATGCACTATTTTAAAAATGACAAACTCTATTTTTAGATTTTCATTTTGAAAAACGACACACTATTTTTGTATTTTTCAAAGAAACAAACTACACCTCCAACTGAGACAGAGTGAAAAACAAGAAAAATTAATCAACCAACACGAATACTTGCATGTTATAACTTTGAAAACATAGGATTTTGAAAATGATTTGGAAATTCATTTTAAGTTAAAACACAGATATTCCTCCACCGGCAATCTTTTAATTACCGACAGGTCTTCCTGAAATACCTGCTTACGCAAAATAAAACACTAGTTGCTTTGGGATCGACCCGATTCAACAGCGTCGGGTCGCCCGGTGTCTTCCACGTAGTCCTTTTCGGCCTTGGAAACTACTTTCGGTTTATATATCATTGTAGATGAAATTTTTGAATCAGAACCTAAAATAGAATCAACCGGCGTCTTTGGTCGGAACCAAACGACTTACTGTTGCTTTGACCTTGGGGGTTAATGGGCATGTGCTAAGGTACAACCAGGTGGGACTACCCAACCTGGGTTACACTTTGATAAATAGTAATACATACAAATGTGTCTAAATTAAGTCAAATTAAGAGGTTGGACCCATGAGGTCATAATTTGAAATTGAAATAGAAATATAAATGAAATGGAAATTGGTGAAGAACGACTCTGTAGGAGCCGTGAAGCCAATATAATGAAATGGAAAATTGGTGAAGAACGACTCTGTAGGAGCCGTGAAGCCAATATAATGAAATGGAAATTGGTGAAGAACGACTCTGTAGGAGTCGTGAAGCCAATATAATGAATGGGTAATGGGTGAAAAACGACTCTGTAGGAGCCGTGAAACCAACATAATTAATGTGATAATTGGTGAAAAACAACCCAAGAGGGGGTCGTGAAGCCAATAATTTGAAACAAGGTTACATTTGGGACATCTTTGGATGTACAAAGGTTGAACCTTATATGGAATTGTCATAAAAGAAAGATTAACGAATAACCATGGAACTAATGAGTCAAAATGGTCATGTGTTTTAATCCACAAAACCGTTGAGACGGTTGAATCATGTTTATTATGCGATATCATAAATGGCTAAAAGATATCGAATTTATATAGTGTGAATGATTTTAAAGTGACTCGGGATAAAACCCAAGTCTAGAATTGATTATAAAAAAAAATTATGAAATGAAAAAATAAGAACAGGGAGAAACGAGTTATTGCATATGCTAGAAAACCCGTAACCCTATGAAATGACTAGACGTTTAACAAAAGGTGAGAAGTAACCTTGTTTAAACACAGTAAAACTCATGTTGTTGAGTCATGTTGATTCCTATGTAAGTTTCGTATAACTAATAAGGAATTGAAGCTGTTAGGTGGGTGACCGACCCAACTTCATGGGTGAGACCCATAAGCATAGATGATTGTGAAAGTAGGGAGGACGCTGGAAGCGACCGTTCCCAAAGACGCACAGAGGATTGCTATGCAAGTAAGTATCCTAAAAAATTTTCAAATAAATGTTGGAATGTAATATGAACAAGTAATGGTTCGTAAGAACCATAACTACGTGCTAAAATGTTATGTGATCGATTAATGGTTAGTAAGAACCATGTCAATACTTGCTTAGAAATTATCCTTTGGGATCATAATGCTGATTATTTGTTGATTGCTAGCTAAATGGTTCAAAAGAACCATGGCAACACAAAAACATGTTAATATGCCAACGTGTCAAATGAACAATAAATGGTTCATAGGAACCATAACCATAGATTAATAGGCAATCGAATGATAAACAATCCATAGGAATTGTGCCAATAGCGATAAGGCAAGAAGAATAAGATCTATATTGACATGAAATGGCTAAATGACTCTTAGGAGCCATGAATTGATTAAAAACATGTATGTTATGTGTAAATGATTCAAACGAATCATAATAAATGTGATAAATGCTAAAGGCTAGTATATGAGCCAAGAGTAGATCAATGTGTGACACGTTGAATTGTAATAGATGGAACGGTGTAATCCCAAAAAGGAGTTATGGGATGGTATAAATGGCTTTTAGAGTCGTAGGAACCATCCAATAAAAAGGTACTACATTATCGAATGTGAAATGTAAACGGCAAGTGATATGCTAAACACTTGCAAATATTGTTATACTGCTTAATATGTGTAGGTACAGTTAGACTGTGCAAGGACACAACTAGCAGGAAAGCCGCAGGACGAGATTCCGATTAGGATTACCGTCAAGGTAAACATGAGCAAGAAAGCTATATACGTAGATTGTGATGACACTAAGGTACGGATGTTATTACGTTAATGTTTTCACCTCTTGCGGAGAGGGTGATTATTTGAAATTTTGAATTTTGGGAGGATTCTGTGAAAGATTTCTATCAAAAGCCGAATGTATTTGATTTTCTGATCGTTTATGGATTTCCGAACATTCTTTTTGCTAATGAATTGCTTGAACCTCCATCCAATCACGAGGTGGTGTTTACTATTGATCTCCTTCTATATTGTTAAACCAATTTCTAAGGCACCATATCGTATGGCACCTCTGGAACTCAAGGAACTTAAGGAGTAGTTGTAAGAATTTTTGGAGCTTAGAAATCATTAGACCGGGTGTCTCACCTTTTCCTGGACTATCACGGGTTAAATAAGGTCACTATCCGTAACCGATATCCGCTACCTCGTATTGACGACTCATTCGATATCCTTCAAGGCACAAAGTGTTTTTACAAGAGGATATGAAGTCTGGATAGCACCAGCTAAAGATCAAAGACTCGGACGTTTCTAAATCAGCGTATCGGACTCAATGTTGTCACTATGAGTTCTTGGTCATGTTGTTTGTGCTGATCAATAACCCGTTGGCTTTTATAAACCTTATGAACTGAGACTTCCGCGACTTTCTCGATAAGTTTGTCATATTCTTCATAGATGATATTTTGGTATAGTCAAAGAGTAAAGAGGAACATGAAGACCATCTCAGTATTGTGCTCGGAACTCTACGTCAGACGAAGCTGTATGCTAATTTCTCAAGTGTGATTTATGACTAATCCGAGTAGCTTTCTTGGTCACGTCATTTCTGCCGACGGTATTACCCATGGATTAAGCTAGCTATGATAGATGCGAGCACTAACTTACTTAGACCTACATTTTTACAAAGGTTTAGAGTTTCTTGGCCTTGCTAGTTATTATCATAGATTTTTCGAAGGATTTTCTATCATCCCTTTGCCCTTATGCACTTATTAAGGAAATGAGTTAATTTTCTCTTGGAGTAATGACCATGAGAAGAGTGTTGAGTAAATTAAGAGGAGATTGGTGTCAGTCCCTATTCTTACACTCCCATCGGGCTCTGGTGGATATACCAAATTTACAGCGATTGCTTCTAATAAAGGGCCCGATTGTGTGTTGGTGTAGCACGGTAGAGTAATTGCTTACGCCTCCCGACAACTTAAACCTTACGAGGTTAATTATCTGACACATGACCTTAAACTCATTGCCGTCATTTTTGCATTAAAGATCTGGCCTCACTACTTATATGGAGAGACTTGTGACATCTTCATTGATCACAAGAGTTTGAAATATATCTTCACGCAAAAAGAAATGAACGTGAGATAGAGAAGGTGGTTAGAGTTATTCAAAGATTATGATGACAATACTCAGTATCATCCAGGGAAGGCTAACGTAGTAGCCGATGCTCTTAGTCGAAAGAACTCTGGATCGATAGCTTCATTTCGTTTACAGCCCCTGGATTATTTCCGATTTGGACTGATTGAGCATTGGTCTTCATACTAGCAGGACCAACGGGTATCTCGCCAAATTTAAAATAGAACCGAACCTGATCTCTCGGATTAAAGATATACACAATATGACGGTGAATTTTGGGCTATTCTGCAAAATATTGAGGTCGGTAAACATTCAGAGTTGGTGAACATGAAGTAATTTGGTGTGGCAAAGGATTATGTGTGCTAAATGATTCCTATCTTCGAGAATCGTTGTTAGCCGAGGCGCACAGTTCGCCATTTTCTATCTATCCAGGATCTACAAAGATGTACCGGGATCTTCAATAACACTTTTGGTGGAGTGGGATGAAGAAAGACGTCGCTAAGTATGTTGGTAGATGTCTCACTTGTCAGCAGTTTAAGATCGAGCGTCAGAGAGCTAGTGGCTTACTTCAGCCTCTAACTATTCCAGTATAGAAATGGAATGATATATCCATGGATTTTGTTAAAAGGGGTATCGAGGACTTTCAAGAGAAATGAGGCTATATGGGTTATTGTTGATAGAGTAGCGAATTCTGCTCACTTCCTTCCGATTCAACATGGATTCTCAGTTAGTAAATTGTGTGTGTTATTTACTTAGGAGATCATATGGCTTCATGGCACCCTGTCTTCGATTGTGTCGGACCGTGACCCATGTTTTACTTCTCGTTTTTGGAAGAGCTTCCAAGTAGCATGGGGCACAAAACTGAAGTTTAGTAATGCATTTCATCCACAAACTGACGACCAGTTGGAGCGTACTATCCAGACACTTAAGGACAAGCTTCGAGCTCGTGCCTTAGATTGGACAGGGAACTAGGACGAGTATCCCTGCTTGGTTAAATTTGCTTACAACAATAGTTGGCAAGCTAGTATTGACATGGCACCATTCGAGTTACTTTAGGGTCCTAAGTGTAGAAGACCCATACGTTGGGAAGAGGTTGGCGAAAAGATTATTGAAGGCTAAGAGTTAGTTTAGATAACAAATGAAAAAGACAGTATTGCCCGAGAAAAATTAAAGGGAGCACAAGTAGACAAAAGAGTTATGCACACCGGCACCGTAGAGAATTATAGTTTCAACACGGTGACCGTGTATTTATGAAACTTCCACCTTGCCGAAGCGCTCGCTGTTCGGTATTAAGGACAAGCTCAGATCTAGGTTCATTGGACCATTTGGAATTCTAGATAGGGTTGGCGAAGTTACATACTGCCTAGCCTTACCGCCTTAACTTTCGCATGTGCATAACGTATTTCATGTATCTCTTCTTAGAGGGTATAAATTATCAGTCGCTTCATTTTGTGAACTATCTGCTTCACCTTATTCATGAGGATTTATCTCTCGAGGAGGAACCAAGACTATTCTTTTCATTAAGACTCTACTGAAGAACCACTTTGAACGCGAAGCTACATAGGAAAGAGAAGATTCAATTCGCTCGCAATACCCTGATTTATTCACATCTTAGTGTCCAATATTTCATTCTTTTGCATACGGTAGGTTCTACCCTTGACATTTGAGTGTTTATATGTTATGTTCTGAAGGAATGTGTTTTGAATCTTTTGAAGTCAGGTTTCGTTTTTGTCATGTCAAATGTTCCCGGCTATCCGTACCTAGCAAATTTCGAGGCCGAAATTTCTTTTAAGGAGAGTAGAATTGTAATACCCGAAAAACTAATAATAATATAATAACAACCATAATAATAATAATGAATTCATGGGTTAAAAATATATATATATATATATATATATATATATATATATATATATATAAAAGTTTAATTAAATAAAAGAAGTGATCAGGGAACGAATTGGCAAATTTTGAAAGGATCCTTGCGCAAACCTCTTGACCCATATTTGACCCGACTTGACTTCCGGATACCTTCACGAGCTTAACCTAATACCCATTCTAGATTAGTTTGAATTTTGTGTTTCATCTCTTACAACAAACTAGCAGAGAAATCGGATTCCTGGTGCTTATCTTCGATGATCAATACACATTTAAAACCCCCACCTCACACACAATCGTGCTCGCTTAACCTCATCAGATTGTTGTTCTTCGAAGCAGCTGCTGCTAAGTCGCATTCTCCTCTTGGAACACCACCAGAGTACCACCGCTCACCGCCTGTTAGTCGTCGTATCATACCTGACCGGTCACGAGCTTGTACCACACAGCTGACCCATCGGATTTAATGTCGTGATCACGATTCCAGGTACCACATTTGGCCGAATCACTTGTCGATCTGTTATTTTAAATTATGCGTGAGTAGCTTCAGAAAGTTGCCCATCGATGTGCTAACCTACGTAGCCGTAAGCTCCCTGTTGCTCCACCGCTTTTGACTCGCTCTTCACTCGATTTGTGTTTGACTATTCAGGTAACATTTGACCCAATCGCCGTTAAATTACTTCACGGATCAGCTATGGAGTTAACTTATTTTATTGGAATACCAATTCCGTCCCACGTTAGCACCACCACGTTTTGAGTTGTTCGGATTGATTCTTTTGAAAGATCCAAATTATGGATTCATAACCACTTCTCTGTTTGATTATTGAGGTAATACACTTCTTATTGTGAATCTGATGGAATGACTCCTAAATATAGTGACTTTCCCGACGACTAAACGTAACAGATTAGAGATTTCATTTTGTGTTCCCTTTTGCAAATAAACTACCAGTTTCACACGTAATACTTGATCTTTTCGTTTTCAAATACAAGATTCGGTTCAAATAAATTGAATGACACATTATAAAAGGTTGGTAATTGGCACTTGCTGATGTGAACAGATGGGATACTCATATGGTTCATAAATCCATAACTGGCACCATGCAATTTTTATCTATATATATACACACACGCAAGTATGTACAATCATATTTTGAGAAACGATTTTTGAACTTGGGCAACTTGTGGGTCTGATTTTAAAGGGGTATATGATTATCACATCTACACTAATTAAAGTGTCATTGTCGTCGGCAAACGTTGAAACCGCTAAGCTAGACAGTAGATTTAAAATGTAATAAATTCAGTATTCATTATAATTAAATTATAGGTTCACACGCGCATTAAAGACGACACGCCCCATGTGCTCACTTTTTGCTTATTTGTCTAAGGTACGGATTCCGACCCTTTGTACTTTTAGTATCTTTTTATCTATTCCGGGTTACGACCCCTTTGGCCTTCGGCATTTGACACGTTTTGGTCCGCTTGATTAGTTCGATATTAGTTTTGTTTCGTAAAAGTTAATATGTTATATGCTCAGATTTAAGTAGCCTAATCGTTGTAGCATGCAATATACTCATTAGACTTGTACTCATTATTGCATGTTCCCATAGGCTAGTTACTTGCAGGATTTTGCCTTATATGTTTGTTACTCTGTACCCGAGCATTTCTGATCCGTCATATGGGCGTATATGACGAGGCATTTTCGTGAGGTGCTTTATAATACTCACGGCGTCTCTATTAGGTGCTTGTGTAGTACTTAGGCCACTAGAGGCGTATGGATCGATCCTAGTTCAGTTATACGTTATATGTTACATGTTATATGGGAGATGGGGTAACGTGTGTGCGCCACACACGCCATCTCTACTCGTACATTAGCCTAGCTAGCTATGTGCACTTCTGTTCTGGCTCTTTGGGTACTCCTTTATATGTTACACGACTATTTTCTTGGTTAATTGTCGTGTAGATTTGATATGTATTCTGTTATATGTGTTCCGTTAAATTCAGTTATATGATCTGTTCAGTTATGTTCTGTCACATGTCTCGTTTCGAAATTGTTTCCGCTCATGGCCCTTATTCGTTTACTATTGTTTCTCCGTTACTGAGCAACTTTTGGCTCAGCCGTATTTTCTTTTGTGTGTTTGTTATGTTCTTATTCCAGGTAATCAGGAAAATCCGGTGAATCGGGGATGAGTGCAAATGGAATCAAGGCTTTATCTTATTTTTATTTCAGTATTTTTAAATAAGACATAAATTAGGAGTTCGTTTGATTATTTATTGGGTTTGGATTGTTAGAATTTCGTTAAGACTTTGGACCTTGTTTTATTTATGGAGGATGTTTTTGATTTGATATCTGTAATAGTGATATCTCGACCTTTACGGGTTGGGGTGTTACAGTTACAATATATATAACCCCTAACCCACATCCCAGTCACACACCCCCCCCCCCCCCCGTGTTGCATATATGCAACATAATAATTTTGCATATGTATAACCCCTAACCTGCATCCCAGCCACCCGCACTCCCCTGTGTTGCATATATGCAACATAATTACTTTTCATGTATACAACCCCCAAACCCCCCTCCCCCCGGTGTTGCATATATGCAACACAATTTTGTTGCATTTATACAACCCCTAATCACTCACCCCTGTGTTGCATATATGCAACATAATTATATTGCATAAATACAACCCCAAGCCCTTACCGCCTCCACCCTCGTGTTGCATATAAGCAACATACTTACATTTCATATATACAACCCCCAACCCACGCCCCGCCACCCCACCTAGTGTTGTGAAGTGTGTTGCATATATACAATCCCCAACCTGCCAGTCCCCCCCCCCCCACCACCCGTGTTGCATATATGCAACATAATTACCTCTACTTGGGCACCCTCTCCCGTGTTGCATATATGCAACACCAGTGCATGTGTTGCATATATACAACCCCCAAACTGCACCCCCGTCACCCCCGTGTTGCATATATACAACCCCCAACCCCACCCCCCAGTGTTGCACATATAGCCCTCGCCCCCTCCGTGTTGCATATATGCAACACAATTTTGTTGCACATATACAACCCCCATTTACTCCCACATCCACCCACACCCTTGTATTGCATATATATAACATTCTATGTTGCATATACGCACCATTCCATGATGCATATACGCAACACTGTATGTCACATGTATGAACCATTCCATGATGCATGTATGTAACATTCTATATTGCATATACATAACATTCTCATATATGCAACATAGAATGTTGCATATATGCACCGTTCCATGTTGCATACATTGCATGAATGCAATGTTCTATGTTGCATATACGCAACGTTATATGTTGCATATATGAACCATTCCACAATGCATATATGCAACATTCTACCTTTCCATGTTGCATACATTGCATGTATGCAACGTTCTATGTTGCATACATTGCATGTATG